>JAUPMG010253042.1:0-21660 GCA_031762675.1 Pachysandra terminalis | reverse complement strand
AATTACTCATAATCTGAATAACTATTAGAACATTGAAAAGAACTTAGCACCTTCAAGTAAAACACACATACACTTGAAAGACTAAGAGTGATAACTTATCAAAGAAATAAACAAAATGACTTGTGTCATTCGAACACTGAGGTTCCTTTGCTTTGTGGTGTGCGTTCTTATTGGCACACCTGACATCTCAACCTCCCTTCTTTTTGACTCCTTTGTCTTATTTACAGATCACATTCAGAAAGAAATGCTCTAGATAGAACGGCTGCGCGACAGTTTAGGCTATACTGAGACAAACTCTTCAGACTTTATCTCTATTGATGCTTTTGTATTAGTGAATTCAAACTTTACTGAATAAAGAATTCGAATTTCGAGTTGTTACAAATTATGCATCACCAGTATTGTCTTGGTTTATCTTAACCATGTTTTTTTACATTATGTTGCATGGATACAGCCGTACAGGTACGTGTGTCGGAGTCCGATACAGATATAAGATATCGGGTTGTAGTGGGTTCACCTTGACCCAGCCCATGCCCAACCCTACTTGAATTTGTAGGATTGGCCCATTAGCATTCTAAGCAAATTTGGCAAGGGGTCATTGGACCTTAATCATTGATAAGTGCAGACATGGCTATTTTATATAGTTATGGTCATACTAGGTTGAATGGCTCACACCAACATTCAAAGTGATATTTTACACACCAATGGGTTTAACCAACATTCACATTGATATTTCACACACCAATGGGTTTAACTAGGGGTGTAATTCGGTCGGTTTGGTTTTGTTGAGTGATCAAACCTAAACCAAACAAAATTACATTGCACTAAACTGAAAATCGAACCAAATCAAAATAAAAACCAGTTTAGAAAACGAAAAACCAAACCAAATTGTAATGAATAAAATCAAAAACCAAACCAAACCATATTAGAACTTAAAAATTCTGTTTTTCGATCCAGTTTGACAAAAGTAAATACTATTTTCTATATAAAATATAACCAAACCAAACCGAATTAATTCGGTTTGATTTTTTTTGGTTTGGTTTAGTCGAACCGAAAACCAAGCCGAATTAATTCGATTTGGTGTTTTCTAAACCATAACCAAACCAAAATGAAAAAAACCAAATCCAAACCATGCACATCATGCACTGTAATGGAGCTGGGATAAATATTAGGCAGTATATTCTTAATATATCTGCCAAAGCACAGTTACCCATAAAATGATTTGATCATCTGATTATCATCAATTATTTTCCAGATCGGAAATCACCTGCAGTGAAGGAAAATTATACTCTTTTTTACATTAAAGAAGCAGTCTCATATGGCAGCTTCTACTTCATCTGAGTTCACAGCAGCTCCATTTGGAGCATCGTCTTCTGTATGAAGCTGAGCAGAAACATTATCAGAAACATTACCTGTGGCAGAGTTCAGCTGTGCAATCTTTTCTGTCATATCGTATAGTCCATGTAAAGTCTATAAGTTATATGACATAGAAATGAAAAAGGATGAGATTGCATGGATAATTCTAATTCAAACAAGCTCGATCGGACAACCAGATAGATTCCAGAAGGCTAGAGTATGATACATGTCTGTATTATGACAACAGAACCTGTAGGAAATAACGGACAAATATATGGCAGATAATTTTCTTTCTTAATTTATTTGCTTTACTCTAGTATGATCTCTCAACATAGGGCATATATTTGCACTACTCTATTGCCATCCCTACAACGTAGGGTTCCCCATCCTTTAATGGAGAGCATTTTGTCTGGTTTACGAGCTTGGACGATTTGTTGTACTTCATGTTGAAATACTTGTATCCTGCGCTGAAATGCAACGCAGGGTACAAGCATTTCAACATGGGTGCAGCAAATCTTTTAGACAAAGTTCCAGAGAAAATACTCTCCCTTTACAACGGAAAGTTTACAATCGCATTTATAGCACCATTTAGAGGGTGTCACGTCTTAAAAAAGCCAATCACCTTTTTTACAGGGACTCACATGATATTGGGAAAATACATCTCTATACATGTGACTTCCACTAAATGGCGTTGTAAGAATAGTTGTAACCATCCCTATAGAAGATGCACAGTGACAACGTAAGACCGTCAGACTACACACATCATTAAGTAATAGAAAAAAAAATGATAATATTTTTAGGGAAGAGGATCTTCTGTGAACAACCCTGTTAACAGGACAAAATGAAGGGTAAAGGTATAATTTTACCTTCATAAAAGCAGCAAAATTACACCTTTATCCGTCATTTTGTCCTGTTAACAGGCTTGTTAACAGAGGATCCGTTTCTTATTTTTAGGGGCAATATTGTTCGAAACGTTGACAGTTGTAATAGATGTTGTAACACACATCCAGACATGCCACACATCCACTGACATGCGGTCATTTAATCCAAAATCAAATCAATAATTAACGCTCTTTGTTTAGATATGTAATTGACTCAATTATTATCACACATTATTGATTGATAGATGGGTTGTTTTTCATCCCACCACATTATAACGAAAAAGGGAGGCATCTCTTCATTATCAAGAACAATGAAATCTTCTGTTTTGAAGATCCTTGTTATGCTCCAGTTATGTGTACATGAGCATAACACTTGTCTTGAAAAGCCCACTACATTAAATGATGACTTGCCAATTTAAAGAGAACATTTCGTTTATTTTGAAATGTTGTTCCATCAGCTGTTCCAACAACTTATGGATGCCACATCAACTCGAAAGTGAATTTCAAATTTCAAAAAAAGCCTTTTGAAATGTTCAAAATTTGAGAAAGGCCCTTGCTGATGGAACAGCATTTCAAAAACAGACAAAATACTATCCAATTTAGAAAACCCTAAAAAGAAGGACCCACTACATTAACCGGTGATATGTCAAACCGGTTAATCCAAGTTAATATTAATGACAAACAGGCAAAGGTACCCCAAAAATTAAATCCATTTGTATTGTAGAAAGACACCCATAATGAATCAAGAGTGGTTGTGTGTCCTTTCGGGGTTTGTTGCCCAAACATGTGGGGATGCTCAATCAATGCCTTAAGACAAGCCCCATATCAACAAGTGGGATATTGTCAGTAACTCAATTATTGTCAGTCTCACCAAAAAAAAAAGATTTATTGTCGAGGAAAAGACACGCCATCGATCCTTTCTGTTTTCTAAGTCAATAATGCTGTTACATTCATTAGAACATGTCCTCGTGGTTATGAAAATTTTATTTAGTATAGAAATATAAAAAAGAATAGGAGAGCATAGGGGTGCAATT
Source organism: Pachysandra terminalis (assembly GCA_031762675.1). Classification (NCBI taxonomy): domain Eukaryota; kingdom Viridiplantae; phylum Streptophyta; class Magnoliopsida; order Buxales; family Buxaceae; genus Pachysandra; species Pachysandra terminalis. Next base: position 18,392 of record JAUPMG010253042.1, on the reverse strand, counting down.
CGGTTCGGTTTAAACGGAACCGACTTAAATTGACTTTGGTTCGATTTGGGTTGGGATTCTATACATGTGGTTTGGTTATGGTTTAGAAAATTTCAAATCGAATTAATTTGGTTCGATTTTGGGTTGAGTCCTCGGTTAAATTGAACCAACTCAAAACTCAAACCGAATTGAACTGAATCAAACTAAATTCAATTTATTATATATGCTTTGTCCCCGCGCATGGGTTGCCGCGCACGTCCCGCGCATGGGCTGCCACGCATTGTGTATAGTGAAAAGTCCCACATCTGTTAGGGATGAAATCATCCTCCAACCGATGCACTATAAGTAGATGTTTTGTATTAAGATAAGTTGCTCATTAGTGTTGTTAAGGCCTAAGAAGTTAGACCTGACCAGTTCAACCATTGGTCTAATTTGTTTAAATATAATAATTTTAATTTTATTATTATTTTTAAAATAATAATAAATAAGATGTATTTGCAGGCTTGGGGTTATAAATTATAGTATGGGTTGACTTGGGAAAATATCTAAAGCTTGAAACTTTAGGTCAAACCAAACCGAAACAACAATTCGGTTTAGATTTCGGTTATCTTAATTTAATTTGGTTCGGTTTTGGGTTGATGTGATTATATTTCGATTTGATCTTAGTTAATTAATATCAACTCGAACCAAACCGAACCGAGTTGCACCCCTAATCAAGGGACCTATATTATATAGGATTCGCAATAGATAAACGGTTTCCTCTTTTGATAAAAGTCTTTTTTTAAAGACAAAAAGTTAAAATTTTTATTTAAATTTAAAATTAGATAAAAATTATTTTATATAATAATAAAAAATAAAAAATAATTAAAACCTAAAATCTAATAATCGTAATATTTATTTATTTATTATTATTATTATTTTGTTGTTTTAATTATTAGGGTTTAGGGTTCATTTTCTCCTCTTAAGGTGGCAATGGCCCGGGTGACCCGCTCAGCTCGGTTCAATGATTGGGCAGGCATGAGAAAAGATAAGTGGCCCATTAGACCGGGCCGGGCTGAAATTTAAGACCCAGTTAGTTTTTTCGGCCTGGCCACGGACTTACATTGGTCCGACCTGAAATTAATGAATAATATAGAATTTTTACTTTAGTCTATTAATAGTTTAGTCATGAGACTCTGTGGAGACCTAAGCTCAAATCCTAATTTCAAAAATCCACAGTAATACAAATAGGTTTCAGATTATAAATTTGGGTCGGCCTACCCTTACCCATTAAAAAATAATAGGGTCAGAGACTAGGGATAACGCCTAAATTAGGTCGTGGGGGGCAGGACTTAATTAACTTTATCGGGTTGTATTGGGCTCACCTTGACCCAGCCCAGGCCCAACTCTGTTTGAAACTGTAGGATTGGCCCATTAGCATTCTAAGCACATCTGACAAGGGGTCATTGGACCTTAATGATTTATAAGTGCAGACATGGCTATTTTAGTTATGGTCATACTTGGTAGAATGACTCCCACCAATGATGGGTTTAACTAGGGGTGTAATTCGGTCGGTTTGGTTCGGTTGGGTGGTCAAACATAAACCAAGCAGAATTACATTACACTAAACCGAAAACCCAACCAAATCGAAAAGGAAACCGATTTAGAAAACAAAAACCAACCTAACTTATAATGAATAAAACCAGAAACCAAACCAAACCAAAATTTTGATTCGGTTTGAGGGTTGTTTCTCAATAGGGGGCAGCAAAACGCGATCATCCTTGATCGATTCTTGCAACAAAGCATCTAGTTGGGTACGAGAGCAGGTTGCTTCTAGAGGTAGGCGCGTCTTTCTCGGTGCTTATTTCAGCTTATATAAGTGCTAATTTCAGCTTATAGCTTATTAAAGCACTTTTTAAAATTGAAAGTGTGTTTAGTAACACCTAATGGATAAGTGCTTACCCATAAGTAGTAGAGGAAGACTACCTACCCATAAGAAGAACTGGAGAAGCTGTTGAGAACAACTTCTCTTATCACTTATGCCGAAGCTATTTCTAAACTTTAGTAATATTTTCATAATACATATTTGACCCCTAAACTTTCATCATAAGCACTTCTCTTATCACTTATTCAGAGAGCTATTTCTAAACTTTAATAATATTTTCTTAATATCTATTTTACCCCTAAACTTTCATAAGCACTTAAATAGATGTTATTTCTAAACTTTAATAATATTTTCATAATACCTATTTTACCCCTAAACTTTCATAAGCACTTAAATAAATGTATTTACTTATTGTTGCTGCATATAAGTGCTCCCATTGAGTCGCTTATCCAATGAGTGCTTATCCAAAAGCACAAGCCAGGCAAGACGCAGCCTTAACCAAAAACCAAATCGATTTTTTTCAGGTTTGGTTTGCTCGGTTTAGGGTATAGACCGAGCCAGTTGGAACCCCTAAGTTTAACCAACCAAATATGTAGCTGAGTCCCAATTTCAAAAGGCCGGGAAATGCTTGGTATCGCCCTCTTTAACAAGAAGTACGTTATATGAAAACGATCTAATCAAATTTTGAGCCATGGAAAAACTAACACTGTACCAGTAAAAATTTCTGAACTATGCATGATCCATCCTAAAGCAATATATCCCCTTTAAAGACATAAAAAACCATTATAACAACCAAGATGAACTTGAGAGCAGCTATACATTGTACTGTAATGAAGCTGGGATAAGCATTAGGCACTATGTTCTTAATATATCAGCCAAAGCAAAGTTACGCATAAAACGAGTCATCAATTATTTTCCAGATCGGAAATCACCTGCAGTGAAGGAAAATTATACTCTTTTACATTAAAGAAGCAGTCTCATATGGCAGCTTCTACTTCATCTGAGTTCACAGCAGCTCCATTTGGAGCGTTGTCTTCTGTATGAAGCTGAGCAGAAACATTATCTATGGCAGAGTTCAGCTGTGCAATCTTTTCCGTCAGTATCTTGCGTGTTTTCTGTCATATCATACAGTCCATATAAAGTCTATACGCTATAACTTAGAAATGAAAAGGATGAGATTGCATGGATAATTCTAATTCAAACAAGCTGGGATACATGTCTGTATTATGACAACAGAGCCTAGTACCATAAAGTCCAAAACTAGTAAAAAAATTGAGGGTCTTCATGTGGCAGAAGAGCATATTTAAGCTCTAAAAAAAGAATTACTGCACAGGTGACAAAAGCAGAGGTCCCACCTAGATTGTTTTGACACAGAAAATTAACCTGATCAGACTCCTTTTTTCTTTCATTCATCCATGAGTATCTATAATCTAGGTAGTAGCTAATAAAGAATAAGAATCTGATTTTTTTGGCATAAAACGATAAAATATGCAATAAGGTCTAACTCATTCCATGTTGGTCACTTGTATAGGCATGCCATCCGCTTGCATCATTCCATGTTCAATTGATATTAAAAAAAAAATTATGCATTCGAAACAAAAACGTAAAAATCAGCATTATCAACAGGACTAGGTTTCTATCGCTGTTGTGCACTAGCATATATTAGGGGTGCAACTTAGATCAGGTTAACCCAAACTCAAACCTACCCAACCTGACCATGGGTCAGTTTGGGTTGGGTTTATATCACTTTGGGTTGGTTTTGGGGTTGAAAAAAGCCACCCCAAATTAATTCAGTTCGGTTTTGGATTATTAGGGCTTCAGGTAACCTGACCCAACCTGAAACCCAAACCAAATTAACCCAGTTAATAATATATATATATATATATATATGTGTGTGTGTGTGTATTAGATGTAAATTTTAGAATTTAGGGTCTAGCTAGCCTCATGTTTATTGTTTGATAACAGTGTTCAACTGCCATATATGCTTTGTTGCAGTTGAATGTGTTGGGTAAGTTAGATTTGATTTTTTAAGTATTTGCACATTGTTCAGGTTGGTTTAAGTCCAAATATATGACTCAAGCTATGATTGTGCTTATCATCAACCAGAATTAACCCGACCCAAACCAACCCAAAATTGGAAGTTTGCATTGGGTTGGGTTGGGCTTAGGGTTTACAAAATAAAATCGGTTTGGTGTTTTGGTCTCATAGTTCGGGTTTCCAATCGGGTTGGATTGGGTTGAGGTCAACCCGACCCAAACCGAACCGAGTTGCACCCCTAGCATATACCCACACCATGCACTATAACCACAGGCCTTGTGTTAGACACAAACACTTGTTTCCTGTTGTGCACAAGGCATGTTTTCTAATCACAGCACCAGCACTATAAATAACCACAGGGACTCGTCCAGAAACCAAAAAAAGTTTTATGTTCTATTGCACTGTCAAATGGTCAAATAAGTTGTTGCCAACAGTTTTAACAGAAAAAGAAAAGAGCCTGTTAATCAGACCCTTCAAAGGACTACAGTGAGTTTTGGAGAAGTCTTGGTTCCGCTGTCGTAGATGCCGTCACAAAGATAATCCAGATTGACAAGATTTTATATCACTTATACAGCCCATATAGCAACACCTACAAGGAAAAGTTGCCAAGTTTGGAAAATTCTCCTATCTCGCCATTTTGGTTGTCATATTGAGCTTAGAAGATTTCCAAACTCACCAAGTTTCATTAGCAGTCCCAGTGTATTTTGTGCAGGAACAGAAAAGGTCATGGTCCTCATGGATATTATAGTTAATTAATCTTACTACCATGTGGATAAGCACAGAATACAAAAAAAAAAAAAAAAAAAAACTCAAAATAGGACTAGACAATAGATTAACCAAGCAAAACGAACTGCTAATAAAAAATGAGCTTGTTAAATATTAAATGTGATATTCACGAGTTAAATGCTCACCTCCAAAGCTTTCTCTTCGTCGTAAATAAATTTTGGCAGCTTCCTCATCAAATCTTTTCGGTCAGCCCCAGCTATTGCCTTGCTGATCTGCAAAAAAAAAAAAAAATACGATGCTTCTTTCAATGAAATTATTCACTGAAAATGAGTCAATCTGGAATGTCCACCGACTGACCACTACTTCGAGAGCCATAGCCCAAAAGATGGACCAGTTAGATAAGCCGCAACCTTAAACCAGTTGGGTGAAATTTGATGACTGCTGCTACTACCAGCAACTTTATGACCTTCCACAATATTGTAACCTCCTTAGATTTATGAAATAGCAGAACTACTGGCTGATCCACCAGAAAAATAGTCTATATTAGTTAAACTATAAATTGTTCACCAACTAATGTTTGCATGTGTTTGTGTATTTCAATAAAGAATGATGTTCCGTACATAACTATCCCAACATTGGATCCACAACTCCAGTTTGCTCATAGTGCAGATCACTAGAAAAGAGTTATTTCCATGGAAAAATTAAATGAAAAAGTATCCGCTGACAAACCATATCAATGGGTTAACTTTCCTGGCAAACACGATTTTCTACCACATGGAGATACAACATTGCCAATCTGGACCATCGACCTACAGGCGATTTCTGGACAGGCCATGCTACAACCCTTCCACATAATAAGGCACTTTCAAACCAGGCACTGGACTTTTGTCATGTGTGACATTGACCTTTGAATTTTTTTTTTTTATTGCTTTTAAACTTTCAGCAAAAAGGATATTAGATTGTGTTCCTGTTTTTCCAATACTAGCATGTGGCATATGTGCCATGTATATATATGGCAATATCTAAGTCAAGCCATGTGGGTCTTGGGCACCAGATTTAAACGTGTGTTTTGCTTTTGAAAAGGATTGGGACCCACCATCTGATGAATCCCATTGAAGAGATCAAATGTGTCAAATCTCAGCTTATCAAAAGAATTTAACAATTTGATTTCACCATCCTTTTTTGTGTGTCCAGTGAAAAGCTAAATACACCATAGCCAACACTGCATAAAATGAACCTAAATGCAAAAAATACACAAGGTGTGATTTTACCTGAGGAGCATATATACAACCTAGCGTTCCAACAACTATTCCTCCCAATACAAAGCCACCAATGAAGATACCTGTGCTACCTGGTCTCCCACCATCCCTGCTGTATTTGCACAAAAAGCAACTGTTGTAATGGAACACACCTAGTAATATTGATATGAGATAAGAAACAGGTAATGGTGACAGAGGCAGCGAAAATAAGGACCCTGAATTGAAATGACTGAGATAACACTACTTGGATGTCATATTGCCTGTGCATATTAGCAATAACACCCAGAAAAATGATGTCATAAAACCAACAAGTGTGATCTGAAAAAAGAAGGCAATTAAATGGGTCTGAAGCATATAATGGGTGAATATGTTCAACCGTGAGGACAACCATTCAAAACCTGATGTAATAAACAGAATTATTAAATAAAGAAAAGTTAAAATTTTAAAAATAAGAAATGTAATCCACACCCTTAAAGTCCAATTTATATATGTAGGCTCATGGAGTTGTCCCACAGCGGAATTTGCACATTTAGAAACAGTGTTTCTCAACTTTCCATTGTAATAAACTACAGTATGTCAAAAGGAATGCTAAATGCTAAAAGAAACAAACTTAGTGCAGTGGCAACTTGCACTAATTAGAACTGTTTTGTTTTGTATTATAACGTTTGAGACATACTAAAGGGGTATTTTAGGAAGGGAAAAATGGACAGGTTTTAAGACAGAGGATAACGGCTAGAGGGTGAAAAAAATTGAACATTGTAATGGTTGGAGTATTTAGAGTTCGTAAAATCTCTATATATAGCAATTAATTTGAACTGTTTTGTTTTGTATCATAACATTTGAGACATAACAGTTGGAAAAATGGACATGTTTGTCCATTTTTCCCTTCCTAAAATACCCCTTAAGTATGTCTCAAACGTTATATAAAAAACAAAACAGTTCAAATTAATTTCTATACATAGAGATTTTACGAACGCTAAATACTCCAACCGTTACAATGTTCAACTCTTTTAACCCTTTAGCCGTTATCCTCTATCTTCTCCTTGTCTGAATATCTTTTCTTGTGGACTCTTCTGTTTATTTCCTCAACTTTCGATATTCCAACAAAGCAAACAACCTATCTCAAGGTCAGTTACATTTTTAGTTTTTAAATTTCTTAGATAATTTGTTATGTTTAATTACAATTATGCGATGTAATCAGAAAGTTATATCTTAGTGATTGTTTTATACTTATCATCAATGAGTGTTTTCTTTTTCTTTTAAAAGAAAAAATTCTTGTTCCCAAGTAGAACTCTGATTGTTGTACTCTTTATAAGTTTATCATTGAAAAATAAAAAAGGGCTTTTTTTAGACAGATAGAAACTCTTCTATTCTCATGTCTATCATGTCCTCTCTCTCCAACTCTCTAAGGCTTACGTATTTTATTTTATTAAAGGCTTTAAAGTTGATAAATATCTTAATAGTTTGTGTATTTTTATTAGATTTTGTTAGGTTTATCTAGAAAAAATAAAACAAATTTTGTTAGACCAATCAAAGAAAGACTAGAATTTTGGGTTTCTTTTTATTCTTATTTTCACAGGAGTGTTTTCGTTGATAGAAGTAAACTTTTATTCCTGTGCAGGGTAGGAATTTGCCTATTTTATACTCTCTCTCTCTCTCTCTCTCTCTCTCTCTCTCTCATCTCTGTTGGACTTGGATATTTTCAAAATGATTTAGTTTTGTGTTGAAAGCCTTTGTTTTTTGGAGTCTCTCTTATCCCACATTGGAAAGCTACAAGAAAGGTAAAGGCTTTATATAAGGTGAGTTCCCTAATGCTTATGTGTTTATAAGTAAAGGGAGTGATAGAGTGCATCGCATTTGGGTCAGTGGTACTTTGCACCATTGCACATGGGCATAAGCACGCACGTGTGCGAAGGCACAAAGGCGCATGAGGAGCAATGGGCGTTTGTAGGCACACTTTCGATCAAGTACTTTACAGGGTGAGATCTTGACCGTAGGATCATGCTTGCACCTGATTGATGATGGGTGAAGGGTTACAAGCCCTTTCGGATTTCATCCAGACTGTTGGATCAAGATCGTACCTTTTGGTGAATAGGTACATGGAAGTCCATAAATTACCTAGACATTCATATCATTTCAAGCATCCAATTCGATCCAATCTGATCAAGAAATTACACCAAGGCTTTCTTCAAGTATTTGGCATCATCAATTCTATATATAGAGTGTCCTGTTGTGATTGGACGGTGCACATCCTAGAATCACAACGAATATTGATTAGAGGCTGCATTGTATCTTGAAGGCATTTTCTCACTAACCCCTAGTGCATTCGCGATCATGATAAGAGGGGGAGAAACTTGTTTAAAAGAAATTCGGCCGATCGTGCCTTGAAGTTTGCTGATCAATGGTGCAGATTGTTCCAACCCTTCATACTTCAGATCCTCCATTATTTTCCCAATAATCTCCACCTCCTCAAGTTCCATCATTTTTGAGTGCACTCCTAGGGTGGACAGTAGCTTTCTCATCATGTGACACAAGCAACGCTATGAACAACTGAAGATAATATCCAGATTCTCGTATATCAGCCTTTCAATTCTCTTATCTGTTGTTTCTGCACATCGCTCGTTAATGATGCTTTAATTTGCGCAGTTGTTTTAAAAATGGAGTCATAATGTTTGATGAATAATTGTGATGCATCTTATCACAAAGAAGATGGCCCGAAACTTCATTTCAGCAAGTTGGTTTGCTACTGTTGTTTCTGACAGAAGAAAAAGTTTCATAGAACTATATAAACTCTAAAATCCACATTTATCACATCCAAGTCTCAACTCCAGATGGACCAATGGCATGACCGTTACTTCATTGACTTCAAGAATTTTCTCTACGGCTTTAATTAGAGAACATCTTTACAAGAAACTTGAAGCTTTGTTATTCTTTTTCTGATTATTTGAACTTCTGAAAGAACCAATAAACCAAAAATCGATAGAAGAAATTGAAACTCAATTGAGAGATTGCATAGGATATGCCACTTATATTAAGATTAGAATAAGAGAGAGAGAGAGAGAGAGGGCTCCACATATTAGTATACCTTTTTAACATATATTTAATAGTGATTTTGCTTCTGTTAGTAAAGATGAAGTTGTTTCTGTCCATGGTAGGCCATACTTTTCTGATTTAGCTGAGGTTCAGCTCGATCAGATGGGCAACCTGACTCTATATTCTCACTACCAATTCTAGCTTTTTGGTGGGTAATAGCACTCCGAGGCATCGTCCATTTGTTATTGAATCGCAGGAGATGGGTCCCCATTTTTGTGCGTTGCGTTTGATCTCCCCTTACGTCCACAGTTTCGGTGGTGAGGTGCTGATGTTTTCATCCTCTTTCAGGTTCTTCATCAACTCTTTACTTGTAGACTTGGGGTGCAACAGAGTTTCAGTATGGGATAAGTCCCATAGTGTTTAAACTCGGTTCCGACTCGGGTATCGTCCCAGTCCTATCTCGAGTTGGATCACCGATCCAACTTGGGATCGGACGATCTTAAATCAATTAAAAACAAATTTTAAAAACCCAACTCGTCTGATCCGACTCACCGATCCAGAGTTGGATCGCCCGATCTGCATCGGGATCGGACCGAGTCAATGTATTTAGCATAAAAGACGGATCGGTTCCAACTCGGGTGTCGTCCCGGTCCGATCCTTTACACTATGGTAAGTCCTGCTATTTTCAGTGAATTCATAACTTTCCTTGAAGATCATTTCGCTTCTGCCGCCCTTCTTCGCACTCCACCTTCTTGTCAGGATGCCTCAAATTTGCCTGTGTTTGATAGGGATGTATCCCAATCTGTGAGTACTTTCCTCTGGGTGTGGGGAAGGGCGTGAGATCTAAGGAGGAATGCGGTTGTATTGAGGGAGTAGTGGACGAGTGGGTTGGGGTAGAGGATATTGCCCGTTAGTTTAGAGTGTCTGTCGTTGATGGGGACAGATACCCGCTCCCTTCGGCCATAGTAGTCAACCGATTTAGGAAGAACAGGGCAGGTCACTTAGTTGGATGCTCTCTACGAGCACGTAACATTAGAACGGTAATGCAATATTATAGGAAGAGATCGTGGGTAGTTTCTCTATGAAGATACTTAGCTAGAACATCAGAGGGCTGGGTAGAAGCCATAAAAGGCAAGCAGTGAGAGGTTTATGTCAGTCCGTGAAGCCAAACATCTTGGTTCATCAGAAAACTAAGAAAGAACGCATCCGCAATGGTTTAGTCAGGTCCTTATGGGGAGATGGTGCTACAAACTGGCAGAAGCTGCCTTCAATTGGTGCATCTGGTGGTATTCTGGTTGTTTGGGATATGGGGTCGGTCAGTGGGGATGTTTTTAGGGTGGGGCGATTCTCGGTCTCAGTTACTTTTACAAATTTAGATGATCAATTCATTTGGCTCCTTACTGGAGTTTACGAGCTGACTTGTCAGAATATGAGAGCTGAGTTTTGGGAGGAGCTTAGGAATGTGCAAGAGGGGTGGTCAGGCCCTTGAATGATTATTGGAGATTTTAATGTTATACGAAATTTGGAAGAAAGAAGTAGTGGAGGATTAGTTGATCGGGCATGAGAGAGTTCGGATCTTTTATACAATCCTTTAGCTTGATTGATTATCCTTTGTGTGGGGGTTGGTTCACTTGGTCCAACTGCCAAGATAATGTGATTTGGAGTCGATTATATAGGTGTTTGGGTTTGCAAGAGTGGGATGATCACTTCCCCGAGGTGATTCAATTAGAACTGGAGAGGTCCACATCGGATCATTGCCCCGTTTTGGTTTCGTCAGAGTCTAGGAAGCGGGGACCTTCTCCGTTTAGGTTTGAGAATATGTGGTTGTCAGTCGTTGACTTTAAGAGTAAGGTGCATGGATGGTGGTCTGAAGAGGCTCGTAGTAGCTCTGATTGGAAAGGTGTTTCGTTCATGAAAACTCTTAAACATGTGAAAATCAGAGTGGAGTGGAATAAAAATGTCTTTGGCCTGTTAGATGTTAGAAAGAGGTCCCATATTGCGACTATTGGGCGTATTGATAGATTAGAACAGTCCCAGCCTTTGTTAAGACCAGAATCTGAGGAGAGGGTGGTGGCTAGAAGTGAACTTGAAGTGGTTCTAAGACAGGAAGAAATTAGCTGGAGATAGAAGTCTAGAGCTACCTGGATTAAGGAAGGTGATGAAAATACCAGATTCTTTCATAAAGTGGCTCTTGGTAGGGAGAAATCCAATACAATAGTTGGGTTACAAATGGATGGGAGTTGATTGAGGATGTTGAACGTATAGTCGCTAACATTTGTGAGTTTTACGAGAAACTATATAGTTCGGAACAGGAATTTTGCTTTGACATCTCTGAGCTTGGGGGTGGTAGGTTGTTTGGCGATCCGTGTGTTTGGCTTGAGAGACCTTTTGAGGAATTGGAGATCAAATCTGCTATTTGGAGTCTAAATCAAGACAAAGCCCCTGGCCCTGATGGGTTCACTATTGCATTTTTTCAGGATTGTTGGGAGTCGATTAAGATGGATTTGCTTGGGGTCTTTGACGAATTTTTTGTGAATGGGATTGTGAGTAAGATGACTAATGCTACATTCATTGCTCTAATCCCTAAAAAGCAAGGTGCCAGGGAGAACAAGAATTTTCGGCCGATTTGTCTAACGACAAGCCTTTACAAAATCATTGCTAAGGTCCTAGAGTTGCGACTTAAAGGGGGTAATTGGGGGTTTAGTATCATCGTCCCAAAGTGCTTTTATTGCTGGAAGGCAAATCCTTGGCAGTGCCCTCATAGCAAATGAAGTTGTTGAGGATTGGCAAAAGAGGGGGAGTCAGGGTTTGGTGTGTAAACTAGATCTAGAAAAAGCATACGATAGGGTGGAATGGCAGTTCTTGGATCAGGTTCTCTCTTGGAAAGGATTTGGAGTTCGATGGAGGAAATGGATTACAGGGTGCGTGAGCAACGTGGTTTTTTCGTTCTTTTGGAACGGGAGTGTACATGGACAAGTTGAGTCTTCACGCGGTTTGAGGCAGGGAGATCCTCTATCTCCCCTTTTTGTTTTAGTGGCGGATGTCTTTAGTGCATTTATGACTAGAGCCGAGGAGTTGAGTTTGATTGAGGGCTTTAGGAATGGGAGGGATCAGATCTCTTTATCCTATCTGCAGTATGCGGATGATACTCTCTTGTTTCTTCAGGCCGACGAATCTCAATTCTTTTGGATTAAATCGATCAGTAGATGTTTTGAGATGGTGTCGGGTCTAAGGATTAATTTGGATAAGAGTAGTTTGATTGGTATTAAAATGACCCCTGATCGTGTTGAGCTCTTTGTGTCAGTTCTTGGGTGTCAGTGAGTCTTGGCCGATTCGCTATCTTGGGTTACCTTTGGGGGAAATCCAAAGTCAGTAAGCTTTTTGGGATCCTGTTATTGACAGAGTGACTAGGAGGTTGGCTACGTGAAAAAAGACTATTTGTCTCTTGGTGGTGCATTATGCTCATTAAAGCTGCTCTTGCCAACATTCCAATTTTCTATTTTTCTCTGTTCAGGGCACCTTGCCGGGTGATAGAGTAATTGGAAAAGCTCCAGAGAAACTTTCTTTGGAATGGGGAGGGCTCTAGGAAATGTCACCTTGTAAAATGGAAGGATGTGTGCATGTCTAGAGAGGAAGGAGGTCTTAGTTTGGGAAGCATCTCTACTCAGATCTTGGCTTTGTTGGGAAAATGGTTATGGAGGTTTTGTGGGGAGAAGGAGGCATTGTGGCTGGACGGTTATTCACAGTAAATATGGTTCACATGTCAATGGTTGGGACTGTAACCCTTTTGCCAGATGCACCTCTACCAGTCTCTGGCGAGATATATCTCGTATTGCTCCACTCATGGCCCCTTACTTGCGTTTCCGGCTTGGGGGATGGATCACATATTCGTTTTTGGTACGATCTTTGGTGGGGGACTCTATTCTTGCAGTTCGTTTTCCTCGTCTTTTTCGTGCAGTTTCCTCAAGGGAGGCCCTAGTTTTAGAAATATTATCGTGGTCACCCTCTGGTTTAGTTTGGAATCTTGAGTTTAGACGTGACCTGAGAGATTCTGAGATTGTTCTATTGGGTGATCTCTTTGAGTACCTCAGGGAGGTGTTTATTGGTTCCGATATCCCTGATGCAAGGATCTGTCTTGTAGCGTAAATGATATTTTTTCGGTCAAGTCTTTTTTCTCTACTCTTCGGCCACGCCGTACTGCCCCATCTTATTTCCCCTCGAGTCGCACCTGGTGTCCGTTTATTCTTCCTCCTGTAAAAGCTTTCGCGTGGTCTGCGGTCCTTCATAAAATCAATACCTGCGATCGATTGCAAAGGAGATGGCCGGATTGTGCTTTATCCCCACATATGTGCTTTATGTGTTGTGAGGTGGGAGAATCGGTTGACCATCTTTTCGTTCATTGTCCGATAGCTATAGAAATTTGGTCCTTCTTTCTTCTTCAGGTGGGTGTGGCTTGGGTTATGCCTCGGGACATACGGGATTTGCTTACTCAGTGGGTTTTTCCAGGTTTGAGAAAGAGGGGTAAGCTTATGTCCCAAGGGGTTTGGATGGTGACACTTTGGGTTTTGTTGGGGGGAGCGTAACGCCAGGATTTTTGAGGACAAGTGCAGGCATAGTGTTTAAACTCGGTTCCCGGCTCGGGATCGTTCTCGGCCGCATTTATTTAAAAAAAAAGAAAAAAATCATGGATCGTCCCGATCCTTTTTTTTTGGGGTGCTTCTCGGATCGGAACCGACTCGGGGATCGTCCCTTTCTGATTCCGAGTTGGATCGTCCGATCCAACTTGGGATCGAACGATCCTTAACACTATGGGTGAAGGTTCATGGTTTCCTTCTGGCTATACCATATTTCTTTTATTATCTATTTTTCAGGTCCGCAGCAACTGGACAGCGTATGTTAATCGTCTTTTGAACAAGAGGTATGACTTGCACGTCCTGTCAGTTTTCTTCTGTACATCGAGTGCACTTTTCAAGCTTTTGATTCATATTCTAGATTCCAAAAGTTCCTCCTGATTTGGTGGAAGCTAAAGCATATATATATGCATGAGAGGTTATGTAAGCACGTCGCTTAGTACCTATTGGACGTCGAAAGGCTTTAAATTTTGAAAATTCTTACTTTTTCTTCTGTAATCGTTCCAGTTCCCCGGGAATTACAATACCAATACAGTAAATTATTCTCTATGGATTTTGATTTGATTGCCAAGAGTTCATCTGAATAGATCAGTAACCTTGATCATTGTTTCCAGCTTACCAGTGTAGTTTTGGAGCAATTGTTTACTTTCCCATTGTTCTTTTTATGAGTAACGAAGGAATTCTATTGAAAATGGATGAAAGGATGGATGCACATCCAAAAAGAAAGCTTCAAAAGAACAATAAAGTACAAAGCAAGGGACTCCCTACTTCAGTATGCAAGTTAGCTTTTTTATATTTTTGGGTAATGGGATATATACTAGAAGTTAGGAAACTACAGCATATCATGCAATAGCATGCCCTTGCACATCATCTTGAGAAAAGTAGACAAACAGATGGTCTTAATTTGAGACAAGAATATTCATCTAGGACGAAATTAGCAATTATATCTGTTGCAAAATGTGTTTGAGTGAATTCTTTGACTGGAGTTGGCTGATTAATCATCAGGGGGAGTCTAGCTAGCGAATTGTGTATTTATGATGCTGCAGAGGAAGCTGTCAACCAGTCGAGCCACCTCGACTAAGCCTTGAGCTTGGTCTCGACTTCATTGGTCGAGCTTGAGCATAAATTAGGCTTGCAAGCAGAGCCTGAGAAGAAAAAAAAATTATCACCTTAACGAGCTTGAGTCAAGTTCAGGTGGTTCAGTCTGCTGCTTAAAGCTTTATCTGCTTTTATCAGATCGGATTCGGATCGAACTTGGATGGATCATGATCCGATCCATTGATAGCTCTAGGTAAAGCTCAAGAACTTAGATTGCTTCGGCAATAACGTTTCCTTCTTAACAAAGAGCATTGTTGATGAGTCCATGTGCTTGATAGTGTAAAGTAGGATGTTATGCTGCGGGGAGGGTTGTTGGAACATTTTGAATCCAAGAATCAATCCTTGGGCTCGTTAAGAAATAAATATCTTTGGTAGATATTTTCACAACACGAAAAATTGAAATAGAAAAATTCTTTTTTATACAAGGGTAAAATATTAATCGGATAGGCCATATCCTTAAACACTTATGTAATAAACAATGTACGTACCATAATCTATATTATTATATTAAGATCTTGTATAATCATACATTAATAATCTATTGTAATGTTTAAGGTTTATATAATTAAGTGTTGGGTTTAATTAATGAGTCTTGGGCTTAATTAAAAAGAACTGGGCTTATAAACCTTAATTGGGCTTAAGTGATTATGTAGGGATCTTAATTAATTAATTAGCTTAATGGGCTAAAGGCCCAAAACCCATAACTTAAACTTAAAACATAATTAATCTCGTTTTTAATATTTTGAATCCAAGAATCAATCCATGGGCTCGTTAAGAAATATCTTTGGTAGATATTGTCACAACACGAAAAGTTGAAATAGAAAAATTCTTTTTTATACAAGGGTAAAATATTAATCGGATAAGCCATATCCTTAAACACTTATGTAATAAACAATGTACTTACCATAATCTATATTATTATATTAAGACCTTGTGTAATTATACATTAATAATCTATTATAATGTTTAAGGCTTATATAATTAAGTGTTGGGCTTAATTAATGAGTCTTGGGCTTAATTAAAAGGAACTGGGCTTATAAAGTTATATTAGGACTTCACATTAAATAAGATAATAAACGACTAGTTTAAGTAAGAATATGACACTAAATAAGGATAATGTAGATTATACTAAGACCTAGAGAATTAAAAGAAGATAAATACTAAATTATCTATAAGTAAGAACTTATATCTAAAGGTCATAATTTAACTTACTATATCAAACGACTAGGATTAAATAGGATAATTAAGGAATTGATCTTAAACTAATAAGGTAGCTAGATTAGATAATAATTAGAACATATTAATCTAATCTAAAGGAAGATAAACCTTAATCTTAAGTGAAATAGGATAAGACTAAATAAGGTAATCCAACTAAGATTATGATAACTAAAATCAATGGTTAAGATTTTGTAGCAACATCTAAGATTAATCTAATAGTTAAGATTAAAGATAATACATAAAATCTGATTAGGATTAAAGTAGGATAAACCCAATAGATAACTCATACTATATCTAGAACACTTTAATCTAAGGGCTGTAATTAAACTAATTTAATCTAAAGGCTATTAATGTAGACATAATCCTAAACTAAGTATAACTCTAGATTAACTATGAGACATTTTAGAAATCTATAGAAACACTAAAAGGGACGTGTGAATATTCATTCTAAGAGAGTGTGTGGAAGATAGTTGGAGCTTGGAGCTTGGAGAAGAAGAACAGTTTAGATTTGAACTGAGAAGAAGAGGAAGAAGATTCGAAGATCTGCCGAGGTAAGTAATTCAATTATTCCTTATTTTGGATTTGGATTTAGGTGAGATGTCATATTCAGTGAATATGACGTAGCACTTTAATTCAAACTCAAGAACATGTTGATTTTATTTAAAAACTTATACTTTCAAGCACGATCATCATATTGAAGGTAAGTTGGTATTTTGATTCATATTTTGATTGGGTTAGTTTCAGAATTGAATTTAAATACGAGTTTCTATTGAAGACAATTTCTAAATATGTGTTGAACTATGAAAATCATGTAAACTTGTTGTTTCTGGGCAAACCGATAGCTTGCCGACGTGCCGGCTAGCCTACCGGTTCACCCAGATTCGATCCAGCAGACCTACCAGTGTTCCGGTAGTTTGCCGGAACCCTTCTGAACACCCTGTAAGTTATTTAAGTCCTGCCTAGCCCACCAGTAGACCAACCGGCATGCCGGTTAGTCTGCCGGTGGACATATTGTATCTTTGAAAAATTGGTTTCTGCCTACTCCACCGATGGCCAACCGGCGTGCCGGTTAGCCTGTCAGTGGCAAAGATTGTTTGCATATTTGATATTTGGTCCCTGCCGGAGGCCAATCGGTGTGTCGGTTAGCTTGCTGGTAAGATTAAGTTTGCATTATTGCCTATTTCTAGACTCTGCCTAGGCTGCCAGCAGACCAACTGGCGTGCCGGTTAGCCTGCCGGACAGTCCAGGCTTGGGTATTTGATTGTTTTATGACATGTATTGGATTTATGATTTCTTATAATTAATTTTATGATGATTATGATCAATTTAGGACATGCCTGGTTGATTGTTGTGAATGATTGCTAATTCCATATATTTTCATCATATATTATGCATGATTGACTTAAATTGAATAACTTGAGAGATATACCATATTGTATAAATTCATAATGATCACTTAGAGATATTTTCACTACTATACACCAATTTTGTGCTTAGTTAGTGTGCACAAACACTACACATGCACAACATAGCCTGATTGCATTAATGACCACATTCTGGTCATATGCTTGACCATACCATTAGACCTTCATATCAGTTGATGGTACTGATTTAACTGAGATTGGTTATGATTCGAATATCATACTGTGGTGAGGAAGTCTCGGATGGACTGATTATTTTGGTTGAGGGATTGGCAATCCCAATATTACCCCATTGTTTTCATCTCGATAGCGTATTATTATACGTAACGGATGTCGAGTGAAATTATATTGGCATTTGCTTTATGTAAGACTCACTGAGGTTAGTCCTATTTATGGACGCCTTGGATTTTTGCATTGCCCTGACCGAAAATAAATGGGGGAATTGTGCCCTCTTGATCGAAACCCCTTAAAACTATGATGCGCACATAGAATATCTTACTGTGAGTGACCCTGTATGGGGGGCGGTTCGAGAAGACAGTCTTGTTCAGTAATTGATTGGTCTAGTGTGGATGTTACATAATTCGAATTCTAAACAGAATGCATGATTGCACAACATATGTATTTGCATGGATCACCCTTTCATTGTTGCATGATCATGCATTGCATTCATTAATAACTGAACATGCATTTATATTGCATTACATTGCATATTATAGTTATCACATCATTACATATATTTTGTTTCAGACTATGGATTATCATTGGAGAGTGGCTTTGACCATATTCCAATCTAAAATACTGTTTAATTGATTTGTTTACTGAGCTAAGTGTAGCTGACACATTTGAGCAGATATTTCAGGTTCTTTAATTAGTAGACTGAAGAATCATGGAGGTCAAGGTGGAGACCAAGACCAATATGAATATAATAGATATCATTAAGATTTATTTGTCTATTTTAATAGAACATGTATTAGGGATTATTTACTTGGTTTTTGTGTAATAAGTTAGTTATTAGAGATTTGTTTTAAAACGTGAGAATAGGTTAATTCTTTATTTATTTATTTTCCGCTGTGTTTGACTCGATTGTTTTGGATGTAATAGACTTAGTAATTATTTGATTAATTTC
>JAUPMG010253017.1:0-21665 GCA_031762675.1 Pachysandra terminalis | reverse complement strand
GGAACATGAGTGAATGCATATTAATTTAGGTTTACTCATGTTGTTTATATTAATTCTTTTCAGGTCTCAGAGGCTAGATGTTCTTTGAGGGAGCTGGCATGGATTGGGTAGCGCACTTTGCTTGACGTATGTGAGATTAGTCTAGAATTAGTTTAGTTGCTTAGAATGCTAGAAATTTATTCTAGGCGTATTAGTTACTTATATCTTACTAGAACTGCTCAAGACTTCCGCTGATGAATTAATTGTGTTGCCACTCTCGTAGAAATACGAGATGAAGGTGACGCTTGGACTGGATAACCCATGAAATTGGAAAAATCTGGTTCGGGTCGTTACACTTCACTACCAAGGTGAAGAGTCTAGCTCACTACTCAAAATTCAATAACTGGACATTCATATCCATAAGAATCTGCATCAACCTCCACTCCTAAATCATGATGTGTGCTAAAGTGCTACGTAGCTTGCGACTCAAAGCATCTGCTACCACGTTATCTTTAACTAGATGGTACTGAAGTGTAAAGTTATAATCATCAACCAACTCCATCCATTTCCTCTGTCTCTTCGAGTACTTCTGAGAGAAAAAAGGTACTTTAAACTCTAATGGTCTGAGAAGAGTTCGAACACCTCCCCATACAAGTAGTGCCTCCATATCTTCAAAGCAAATATGATGGTAGCCAGTTCCAGATCATGAGTGGGGTGATTACGCTCATGATGCTTCAAATGTCTTGATCCATAAGAAACTTCCATGCCATCCTGCATCAAAACAAAACCCAAACCTTGCAAAGATGCATCAGAATAAATAACATAATCCTTACCACTAATAGGAATGGTAAGCATGGGTGCAGTGGTCAATCTGGTCTTCAACTCGTGGAAGGCTTCTTCACTTTGAACAACCCAAACAAAAGAAACTTCCTTTCTGGTCAAATGGGTCAAAGGTGCTGCAATTCTAGAAAATCCCTCAATAAACTCTTGTAGCAGCTCACCAAACCAAGGGAATTCCAAACTTCAGTTGCATTTTTGTGTTGTTCCCAATTCAACACTGATTCCACCTTCGTTGGGTCTACTGCCACTCCATCCTGGGACACCACATATCCTAAGAATCTGACATCTTTTTGCCAAAAGTTACACTTCCCAATCTTGGCTTATAGCTTGGAATCTAGAAGTGTATGTCCTCAAGTTTTGTTCATGTTCCTTCCTTGACTTGGAAAAGATCAGAATATTATCTACAAATATTACCATGAACTGATCCAATTAAGGTCGAAAAACATGATGCATGTGATCCATGAAAGCAACAGGTGCATTCATCAATTCAAATAGTATAACAATGAACTCATAATGGCCATACCGCATCCTAAATGCGATCTTAGGGATATCCTCCTTAATCCTCAACAAATGGTAGCCAAATCGCAAATAAATCTTGAAGAAGAATTGTGCTCCCCTCAATTGATCAAACAAATCTTCGATCCTGGGTAGAGGATACTTGTTCTTGATGGTAACCTTATTGAATTGTCGGTAATCTATACACAACCACAGTAAATCACCCTTCTTCTTAACAGAGAGAACTGGTGCACCTCATGACGATGTACTAGGTCTGATGAATCCTAGTTTCATCAAATTCTCAATATGTACCTTAAGTTCTCTCAATTCTGCAAGTGTCATATGGTAGGAAGCCAAGGAAACATGTCTTGTCCCTGGAACCAAATCAATACAAAAGTCTACCGCCCTTTTAGGCGGCAAATAGGGTATATCTTGGAACACCATTGAAAACTCACAAACCACAGGAATGAGGTCTACGACTACCTTCTCATCACCTTCAATGAGGTTCAGAAACTCCGAATGAAAATCATCCCTTAGAGTACCCACAAAGTCCATAGGACTCTTCTTTGGGATCTCAAAGGTAACTACCTTCTTAAAATAGTCAACCCTGGCATAGTAGGCATATAACCAATCCATACCAAGTATCACATCAAATTCCCTCATGTCTAACAAGATGAAATCAATCACAAGGTCCAAATCACCAACTCTAATCAAGTATTCCCTAAAAACTGAAGTCATAGTGATCGATCCTCCCACATGATTTTCTACTAATAAAGGCTCATTCATAATCTCTTGTTTTAGACCCAACAATATAGTAAAAGATATAGACATGAACGAATGAGATGCACTTGAATCAAATAAAACTCTGGCAGGAGAATAAAAAATAATAATGGTACCTTCTATCACAGCATTAGATGCTACAGTGTCTCCCTGAGTCAAGGCATATACTCTGTTAGGTGTGGGATGGGGTGTTGCTCCTTGCCCTTCAAATGGGGCTCTAGGTGGTGGACGAAAATCCCTCTGTAGATGTCCAACCTTGTCACAATTGAAACATTTTAAGGATGATGGTCCAGGTCGGTTCTGACTCTCAATTGTTGCTACAACCACCATAGTTTGTGCCTTAGGTGCCTTGTGCTTCCTATCCACCTCTCGGCTTCTTTACCGCCATACTGAGGCTTGGCTTTCCCTCATCTGTTCTTTCTGGCGGTAGAAGATATCAACATCCCACTCTACTCAGCGTGCATTGTCCCACCACATTAGCATTTCTTGTGAAATGATGTGATATCAGAAGAGACTGATTGCTGGCTTCAGTTCCTCCTCAAACTTTGTTGCCTTGTGCTTCTCTTCTGCCACAATGTGTAGGGAAAAATATGATAGCTCTGCAAATATCACCTCAGATTCTACCATAGTCTTTGTACCTTGCTCCAATTGAAGAAACTCTGAAGGCTTTTGATTCTGATAGCTAGCTAGGAATAACTTTTCAAAGAACAACTCCTTGAATTTATCCCATGTCATGCCATCTTCCTTAACAACCCTCTCAGTCATCGCCCACCAATGATCTACCTCACCCTCTATTATGAAGACTGCTACATTTAGCTTCTGATCCTCCTCACAATTCAGAACTCTGAATATCTTCCTAGAGGATTCATCCATGCTTAGACATCCCTTGGGTCTATTAATCCCTTGAATATTGGCGAGGTTAGCTTCTTGAACTGTTCCATTAGAGAACTCCTCCCCTAGGTATCTAATCCACTCTTCATTCCTCAAAACTCTCCCCTACTAATCTTGGAGAGCCAGTACCATGTATTCCAAAACATGGCAAACTCCATCCAAAGGAGTAGCCTCTTCCTTAACTGCATGAGAAGCTTGGTTAGGCCTATGACCACATCTACCACTAGCCATCTGTTAAGAGGAAAGGGGTAAGACTCTAACACTAATAACGGTTTCTACAACAAACATAATCAAACAATCAAAATCAGCACACATCACACAAGATCCTAGACACCTCCAACTAAATCCTATATTTAAACCTCTATGTGCATGTGTATTACCCTAGAACACTCAACCTAGTGCTATAGTACCACAAATTTTCATGCCCCGAACTTATGACACATATCGATGTACAATACAAATCCTAAGGTGAAGCAATTCCCATACTCAACCTGAGCGTGGACGATATCGAAAATACCATTTCAATAAAAGTAGTAAAAATAAACAATTAAAAGATTGTACAATGAAAGTCTAATAAAATCAAACCAACTAATAAGATAAATCTCAAAATCTGAAAAATTATCCTTATTACAACCCATTGTAAATTTAAATTGAAAATGAAACTTATTTCTAATTACAACAAATTCAAACTATCTAATAATATGAAAACCTACTCATCTAGTCCTACTCAAAAAAATATAAAAGAGTGAAAGTAACTAGATTAATTCCTCATCACTTGGTGCTTCTTCCTACATGAAGTTATCTCCTGAAAATACGTCGCATAATATGCGTGAGCTAATGAAAGCAAGTAAGTCATAGCACAACATTAAAAGCATAACTGATTCCAACTATAATAGCCAAACATAACAATTATTTGTATAATTATGAGAGTATCATCAACATCACACACAAACACACACACACACACACACACACACACACACACACACACACACATATATATATATATATATATATATACATAAAAGGTACCAAGGATCAGATAACCACAATAGATCCCATGTTATGATTGTGCAAGGTACGAATGTAATGATATAAGAACGCCAAGTTGAGCATGCAATATGAGTTATCAAGCACACAATTATGGAAGATGATGCAATGAGTATGGCCATCTTTATCAGTGTACATCCATGTCAAATCCACAGGACTTATGGCCTCCTAGCCTTGTGGCATACCTTACCAGAATCTCACGTTTTAGCCAAAAGCTGAGATCAAACCATTTGGGCATTCCATGTGTATGCATGGTCTTAGAGATTTGCAACCCATGAGGTACAATTCCCCAAGCTGTTTCCTTTTAGGACTCAAACCCTAGGAATCCAAGAGCTAAGAGTATCTACATACCCCCCATGAATCTCCCATGTCCTGTCCTGATATTGACAAGCATACATGCATGAATGCAAAACTATTCTCATGTTCATGTAAATCTTTGACCTAACATGTTTTGACCATCACCATATACATGCCCAACCATGTCACCACTCACAGAACTCTTTGGCCATTAACCCATTACTATCACCATGAATGATCACATGATTGTACCAATTATATTTCTTAAATTTTTATCATGTATATCTCATACATTTTGGCCACATGCTCATAGTATCATCATCTCATTAACCACATCAATAATCATGATACCGCTATCCACTCATCTTCACATGCTAACAATAAACAGATTTAGATAAGCATCATGCTATAAAACAATCACTAAGCTCAAGCAAATCATAAAACACAATTTATCACCCTTATCTGGGGTGTCGGTGACTTCATTGGTCCACCAACCTACTCGTTAATGACTGTCGGTGAGTTATTGAGGAGCCTTCCCGAACGAGGGATTTCTCAAGGTATTTGTCAATGAGCATCGGATCTGCTCGTCGACGACCCACCAATGAGTCCTAGGTCCACCAAGGATCGTTAGTAAGAAATCCTGAACGATGATCTCCATAGGGCTCTTTGTTGTTGAGTGCCGTTGGTCCAGGTCGCCGATGAAAGGAAAACAGAGTTTTTCTCTCACAATACCGAACCAACCGACATGTAACTTCATAGATCATTCAAATACCTCAATATGAAAATAATCTAAGCATCAAATCAATTTAAATACCAACAATCATCAGGATCATACATCAAACATTGAAAATACCCGAATAACATGTATCAAAAGATCTAAGAATATATTCATGAATCAACGATCAACCTAATATAGAACATGATAGAAATCACATAAATCACTTTATAAAGCCTAACTGAGACTGCTTTGGACGTTTCATATAGTGCCTAGGGTCAAAGTGGAGATCTAAAGTGGTGAGAGAAGAAGAAGAGTAGAAAACAGCAAAGGGTTTTTGTTTTTTTAAGTTAGACTATAACCCCAAAAACATATCTAGTTTTGATTATATAATGATTGTGTGTATGTTGTTTGTTACGTTATTAATGTCCTTATATAATTAAGAGTCCAATCCTAATCCAATAGTGGTTCTGGGTCTTATGGGTGCAACTCAGTTCGGGTTAGTCCAGTTGACCTCAATCAAAAACCAAACCGAGGTCAGCACATATCAGCCCAAAACCAAACCGAATCGAATTGAGAACTGATACCCATGTTGGATTGTGTCTCAAATTGTGGGCAACATTGTGCTAATGGGCCTCTCATATTTGGGCTTATCTGGTAAGATTTTGTCCTATTCTTAGGTTGTCATTTCTGATTTGAAAGTTTCATACTGTCTTTTCTTTTTCATGAAATTTCAAACTTCCCTCAATTATTTCAATTTTTGTTTTCAGGAAGGTTAGTCCCACATTGGAAAACCATCCATTCTTCCTCGTGTAAATATATATAAGGATTGAAACTTGTTAGGTTGGAGACCCAACAAAGGAGAGTGTGATAGTGTGATAGTGCTGGGATTGTCCGGGGTTGCCTTCAACACATGCGCGCGCGTCACTGCCGCTGCTACCGCCGTCTGTCCGTTCAGTTTGTCTATCGTGGCGTGGCATGGTGTGGTGTGTCATTAAACATGAGATTTCCATGCCCCTGACTACATTTATTTTTGATCTTTTTAAAACTGTTTCTTCATTAATTATCTTATAGCCACTTTAATTGGTTTATAGCCTTTTTAAAAGGTAATTATTTCTTGTTCAAACGAGAGAAGTTTTAGGCCCGCTAAGGGACATGTCTCTTAATGGAACTGTAATAACCTAGACCTAATTATAAGTTAAAAATAATCAATTAATGACTTAAAATTCAATTAAAATAATTAAATTAATTATTACTGGTATTTTGATAAGCTATGTATGTTATTTGGTTGATTTGGGGTATTTTGAACTTAAATTATCTAATGGGTATAATTTGGTTATTTATACTAATTCTGGATGTTTTGTGTAATTACTAATACTTGTGTGTTTGTGCTTGGGCTGAGATTAGTGGGCTCATAACCCATATATCCAACCTGGATCATTTGACCCATGCGGCTAAACCATGACCAATTTGGTAATTTGGCTTGTAGTTTTGAATTAGAAGGTGGTAGAGAGGGAGTGCAGGACTCCACCTCTCGCTTCTCAATTCAAGGGATTGATTTTCGGTTATGGAAGGACTCTAAAGCCTTTCCATATCCCTTGTTTTGGTATGGTGCAACAGACCACAACTTGGAGAGAGTTTGTGTGCTGCAAGAAGGAGAAGAGGGAGAACTACATCACTTCTAAGGGATCTTCTACACAAAGAGGTAAGTACAATTGTTTCAACACATGTAGATAATCATATTGACGTGTTATATGTGTTAGGAATGCTTGTCAACACACGAGAGTGATCATATAGTGATATGATAGATGTTAGAGTTCTTCTTCTTGCTTTTTTATGTCATAATAGGATTTTAAATAATAATATGTGTGGAATCATCATGTAAGTTGCTTATATCTATTTGGAATGTTTGTATACATGTTAGAGACCTCATATTATGACTTTGAAGTGTTTCGGATTGGTATTGCATTACCTATGATCAAAATCCTCCTTGAACCTCGAATCTGGGAAGTGCAGTTTCCCAGATTTCGGTCGGCTGGTGGAGTTGGTTGGTTGACCGGATGGGTGTTTTGGTCGACCAGTTTAGTGACTGAATGGATTGGTTGATGAAACAAACCTTGCTGTGTTGAGTGTTCTGTAGGGTTTCGGTCGACCGGTGGAGTTGGTCGTTCGATCGGGTGATCCTTTGATCGACCGGTTCAACATCCGGAGGGTCCGGTCGATGAACACCCTAGTTTTGTGTTTGTGACTTGTAGTGGTCCGGTCGACTGGTTGGGGTGGTTCGGTCGACCGGTCAGACAATTTCCGTGAATTTAAATTATATTCCAAGCGTGCAAAATACCATGTATGGTAATGAGTTTGTGTACTTATTAATGATGTGTTAAACTACAATTTGGCATGACAAGTTTGATGATTATATCCATATAATGTGTGTAGCAAGTGTACACGAGAATTGATGCTATATTTAATTGTGATGTGTATGGTGGGTACATGATGCAATATGCTTAATTCCGATATGTGATTTGAGACATTGAGAGAGCGGATAGGTTCTAATTAAGAGGACACAGTGGAATCCTCTTATAGATTATCATGTGTGTGTGAGAGGCTTGTGGTTGGGAACTTGGAATAGGTTCTAGTTTGAGGACACAGTGGACCCTCTTACAAACTATCATGTGGAAGGTATGAGATATGAGGAATGCATGTAGGTATGTGTGATATACTTGCTTGCATTCATAACATATTAGTAGAGGGTGAGTAGTGTTAAGCTAAGCCTGGAGAAACTATCAAAAGGTACTCACTCTTGAGTTCTTCACTTGTAGTTGCGTCGTTCTACCATAGTGTTGTGATTTTCGTAACTAAACAAGGGTGTAGTTCTACCATAATGGAACCAGGTACGTAGTTCCACCATAGGGTACTTTTCTTGTAACAGAACCAGGGCTAGGTCCGGCCTAGGGTTGAGATTCTCTGAAAAGGATTAGGGCTAGACTATCTCCTTGGGGTATAGATTCCCTGAAAAATAGTTAGGGGACATGTACAGTTCATAAGAAGACACTTTCCCCGAAGTAAAAGAGGATAAAATATGAGGTGAGACTTTCCGATGTGAAAGAGGAGATACTGTGAGGCAAAGCGTAACATGAAAATAGGCTAATGACCATACATTAGAATAGGTTCATTTGTCATTGCATTGTTTGCGCTTCATCATTTCATATTAGCGCATTTGAGTGTGTGCATTGAACTCATGGCATGACATCATTATCATTGCATTTCCTTTAACATTATTTTGAGATTATATGTGATGCCATGATGAGATATTGATTTACGATATTTTACATGTGCATCATGCATACTTACTAAGCCTCATAGCATATGTATTTCATGCATTTTATGTTTACAGGTTGAGATGATAGAGAGATAGAGAGAGAGAGAGAGAGAGAGAGAGAGAGAGAGAGAGAGAGATGGTGATAGTAATTAGGTTTATTTTCATTTCATGTTGAGCTTGTTTATGATGGTTTTGAGAAGGTGTAATAGACTTAGCTTGTTTTGTTTATCACCTTGTTGAATTGAATCAATGAATAGTATGTGATTGATATTGTTAATTGGTTTATTTTATTATTAGCTTCCATATTAGATACTCTGTGTTGGCTTGTTGATTCATTCGGGCTGGGTCCATGTGATGGATTCATCACGGTTGCATGTTGAGCTTTGTGCGAGATACTGGTTATCTATGTTGCGGATTTTGGGGGCATGGCAGATTGGTATCGGAGCTTAAGTTTAGAGAACCTAGGGAGTTATAACTTAGTAACGCGAAGTAAGATGGAGACACATAGAACGAGTTAGGTGTTTGTAATTGTGTGATTGCTTGATTTATTGTATATTGTTTAAGTCGGTGTGGAGTCTTATGTTGCTTATCTTTAGTGTAGATGGCTGATGGAAGAAGGAATATAGTAAGAGGTGAGGCATTGTCTTCTAGAGCGAGGGCAGAAATGGACCCTCAATTAGCGGGTGTTTTTCACATATTTGGAGAGATGGATACTCTCCTACGAAAGCAGATGGCTGGGATAGATGTAGCAAAGCTGAGAATAGAGGGACAACCTTGGGTTTAGTGGCTTGAGAGGTTTCAGAGTCTGAGTCCACCTGTATTTGAGGGGGTGGTCATCCACTGTAGGCTCAGGAGTGGTTTCTGGAGGTGAAGAGGATTCTTAGGATCATGGGTTGTCTGTTGACTAGTGGGTATCCTTAGCCACTTTCATGTTAAAAGGCGAGGCATATCACTGGTGGGAGATGGTAGAGCGTAGTAGGGGAGAGGTTGTGGATTAGGAGGAGTTCTGCAGTCAGTTATTCGTGACCTTCTTCCCTAGTATTTTCCGTTGCCAAAAGGAAACTGAGTTCCTGAAGCTAGAGCAAGGTACTCTTACTGTGGCACAGTATGAGGGTCAGTTTGCCACGATGTCCAGATTCACACCGGATGTTCTTGCAGACAAGAGTGAGAAAACAACTAAGTTCATAGAAGGACTTCTACCTGGGATTAGATCGAGAGTTGTGCTGCTTGGGGTTAAGGACTCACTCTAAAGTTCTAGAATGTGCTAGGAGGGTGGAGAGAGACCTTGACATGTCTTTTCACCAGAGGGAGCAGACTCAGAATGATCAAGGGAGATTCCAGTAGAAGCACTTTCCATAGAGGCATGGTAATACAAAGCGCCAGAGGACTATTGAGAGAACACCAACTGTAGTTGCTCCAGTTGCTGCACCTAGATCGTGTGCACCACAACAGACACATCCAGCTAGAGGGTCGATTGTGTGCTACAATTGCGGCAATGTGGGGCATATTCAGAAGTTTTATGGTGAGTCTAGAAGACCAGAGGGCTAGAGATGACCTATTGCATTTCGTCCACCTCAACGGGGCAGAGCTAATGCTATAACGTAGGTAGTTGCATAGAGTGACCAAGGAGCTTCCAATATTGTAGTGGAAGGTATTCTACATATTTTTCATACTCCAACACATACTTTTTTTTGATTTGGGTGCATCTCATTCCTTCATGTCAAGTAGCTTTGTTGAATGTTTGGGCTTTAACCTAGTTGTTTAGATGAGCCATTGGTTGTGGGTAATCCAGTTGGAGGGCTCGCAACTCTTCACCGATGGAAATGTGAGAGCTTAAGAACCAGTTGGATGGGTTGATGAAACTGGGATTTATCAGGCCTATTACTTCACCATGGGGTGCGCCAATTCTCTTTGTGAAGAAGAAGGATGGTTCCCTTAGAATGTGCATTGATTATGTGAAGCTTTACCGGGTGACTATCAAGAATAAGTACCCACTGCCTAGGATTGATTGTCTGTTTGATCAGTTGATGGGAGCTAAGGTCTTTTCGAAGATGGATTTGCATTCGAGCTATCATCAGTTGAGGATTCTAGAGGACATTCAGAAGTCATCATTTCAGACTCGCTATGGTTATTATGAGTTTGTAGTGATGCCATTTGGACTGAAGAATGCACCAACAACCTTTATGGATCTCATGCATAGGGTGTTCAGACCTTATTTGGACCAGTTCATTGTTATCTTTGTTGATGATATACTGGCCTACTCTAGATCCAGGGAGGAGCATGAGGAACATTTTAGGATCACTTTGCGGACACTTCATGAGCATTAATTGTTTACCAAGTTCGAGAAATGTTATTTTTGGAAGAACGATGTTCGATTTCTTGGTCATGTTGTTTCATGGGAAGGTATTTCAGTGGATCCTTCGAAAGTGGAAGCAGTAATCAGTTGGGAGAGCCCTAAGAATGTGGCAGGGATTAGAAATTTTTTAGGTTTGGCAAGTTATTACAGGAGATTCATCGAAGGATTTTCCAAGATTTCAGCTCCTTTAACTCGTTTGACCAAGAAAGAAATGAGATTTACTTGGGATGATTCTTGTGAGTTGGCTTTCGAAGAATTCAAGAATTCAAGAAAAGATTGACTTCTGCACCTGTTCTTGTGATTTTTGTTAGTGGAAGGAAGATGGTCATGTATATCAACGATTCACTTCAAGGTTTGGGTTGTGTGTTGATGCAGGATGGTAAGGTTATAGCTTATGCGTCTCGATAACTTAAGACTCATGAGAGTAACTATCATACGCATGATCTTGAGTTGGCTGTAGTTGTTTTTTTCCTGAAACGCTGGAGGCAATATCTGTATGGAGAGGAATTTGAGCATTTTACGGATCATAAGAGCTTAAATTATCTCTTCGTGCAGAAGGAGTTGAACATGCAACATAGGAGATGGATGGAGCTAGTGCATGATTATGTTTCTATGCTTCAATATCATCTGGGGAAGGACAAAAAAGTAGTTGCCAATATATTAAGACGAAAACCTTGTGATGTTTTGGCTAGTCTGAAGAGGTAGGAGTGGAGTTTAGAGGAGGCATTTTTAGTTTTGAGTGTTCATCCAGTTGAGAGAGAGTAGAGTGGTTTGATTGTCAGCCTTGTTACTTGACCGTCATTGATAGATCGAATTGCAGATGGGCAGAAGGCAGATGGGGAGCTTCAGTTACATGCAGTAGATGATGAGAGACCTGATTGTTGGTCGCAATCGTTCTTCAAACTTTGTTGCATTTTCCTCCTCGTCTGCAATGATTGTTCCAACTTCAGAAATTTTGCAGCATTCTGTTTCCTATAACTACTTGAAAACTGTCTCAAAGAACTGCCTTTGAAATTCTTCCCAATCATTAACCTCTCCCTGAGATCTCTTGACCATCTCCCACCAGTGGTAGGCCTCACACTTCTGCATGAATGTTTCCAATCTCACTTTCTGATCATTGGGACATCCCATAGCCTGAAAGAGCTTCTCTACTTCATGTACCCAATCTTGATCTCTCATGGGCTCCCCTCTTCCGTCAATTAAAGGTGGTGAAAGCTTCTTAAAGCGCTTTAGCCACTGAACTCCTCCCCATTCCTCTAGGCTAATTGTGTCTGTTGCATGTCCCGTTCTCTCTGAAGAGAAGCAGTCATGTCACCCAACACCCGGTATACAGCTGCAATATGTGGGTCCATGTCTCCACTGGAAGAATCCTCACCAGTCGTGTAGTTATGTCTACCACCGGCCATTTACACACAATAACAAGTCTCTAAGTATGTAATTTAAAATTCATACCTATATATTTCACATACAACACAACAAACACACAATTCAAAGCAATTCACAAGAAATACACAACACACATTTCATCGATGTGATTCCTAGGTTCACATGTTTCAATTTTCCTTTCTTAGGTTTCACTAGACTCTAGAGCTTCTAGATTCACAATTTTAAACCTAGATCTCTGATATCAATCTGTTGTGCCTCGAATCTGAGATATGTAATCTGAAGGATTTTAAGGTGCGACCTTCGGATCCAACCATTGGATGTGGTCCACAACACATGTACCATATCTAATGGTCTATTAGAGTAATGAAATATTTAGCAAAAGTCTTATCTAAAACTAATCAAATGTACCCTTACAACTCTTATTCAAAACTAATCAAATGTACCATTACAACCATGATTCATAATTCAGAATGTCATAAAATAAACTAAAACAATATATGGGTCAATTACATCATTTCAAATTTAATAAAATCAGAAAACAGAAACTAAAAATAGAAATCTGCAACATGCTAAACCATAGTCAATTCACTGTGTCCAGCTAATAATCTCCTCACCATTGCCAAAAACTTGGTGCATGAAGGCATGAGCTTGGGAGGCTCAATAGGAATCCAAGAGACTATGCCTCTTCCCATTACCATAATTACACAATATTAACACACCATAAAACCCGTATATACATCCATATATATGATTTCAATTTCAATTTCAATTTCAAAGGCAATAAAATAAACAGACCACAAAGAAAGGGTTAAAGAGAACATGCATTCACAAAATAAAAATATGCAAATGAACACAATCAATGCATAATGATACCGAAGATGATCACATTCAATGCATAATGATGAGGATGAATACAACCAATGTGCAATGATGCTGATGATATGAAATGCTATGCATTGTATTAGGCATTGCCTAACCTTAAGACCACCACTCACACTATTCACAACATTTATGGGGATTCTAACCCAAGGAATGTTCAACACACCCTATACTGTTTTCCTTCTAGGGAATGGGATCCAAATGTAGGAATTAACATTAACACTTCCTTTCAGGGAATGCCATCCAAAGGTAAATGTAAGAATCGCCATTAACACTTCCTTTTAAGGAATGCCACCCAAAGGTAGGAATTACCATTTTTTTAGGGAATTGTTACCCCAAGGTAGGATTTACCATCAATACTTCCTTTGGGGATTGCCACCTAAGGTAGGATTAACCATTAATATTTCCTTTCGGGGATTTCTACCCCAAGGTAGGAATAACCATTACTCTTACTGAACACACCAAACTTATGCATGAACACATACTCACATCAGAATCTCCTAGCTTAGGAATTTTGGAACCCAACCATGATCTCTCTAGGATCACATACAACCTCATGTATACCTCATGCCTAGGTTTCACATGGACCATTCACATATTTCATGCATAATTCATGCACGTCATGTCCACACATCCAAATCTAACATATTCATATGTTTCTCATGTGAAAACATATTCATACTTTCATCATAATCATGGAACTCAATATAGGTTCACACAAGACAGCAAAACAGAACAAACACACCATTTTGATTCATAAACTATCATACACACCTTATTTTGAGATTTTATTGCCACACATACCTTCATTATCACCTAAATCAACTCTTTGTAAAATATCAAACCAAATGGACAACTTGGCTATTTGTCGGTCGACCGAACAGTCGACTGACGTCTCGGTTGACTCACTTGGTCAATCGGACTTTCTCGACCACCTAACTCGAGGCCTCACCTTGTGTTTTTTGAGTGCCAGTTGACCCTCGATTGACCGAACCCCTCTAGGTCACTTGACCTAAGAGCAACCTGCAACCTAGATGTCCCTTGATCTATTGTCGGTCGACCGAGCACTAGACCGAACTCGAAAAATCCCAAAAAACCCCCATTTCCACTCTTTTTCACTTCATACTTTCATCACACATATAACACTCAAATAATACCCTAAACACTTATTTTCTTCTTTCATTCCATCATGCTATTCACATCACACAACCATTCACACATTCAATCATATTAACATGTCATTAATTAAGGAAATCATATGCATAAATCACACTTCTCATCACTTAGATCATCACCATCCTATTAGTCATGCTAGAACATATCAAATCAAACATATATATATATATATACTCTTTTTCTTAATATATTCATGTTCAAACCCCAGAAAAAAGATTTCACATACATCTTTCTGATCATCAATATTCCATAGCATTCCTTTCCTATGATAATGAAAAGAGAGAGACCAATCGGAACCTACGTGATTTCTTTTCTTTGCAGATCTCTACAACAGTTCGAAGATCACCCCAAGCTCCTCTTTCCAGCAACCTTTCTTCTTCTTCGTCTTCTTCTTCTTCTTCTTCTTCTTCTTCCCTAGCTTTCCTTCTCTTCTCTTCTCTTCCTTTCTCGTTCTCTCTACAGCAACACCAAAATCTCTCAATTCTCCTTTGGTCATGGGTTCCAAAGACAAGAGAATTGGTTATGGGAACTTCCCATAACTCACATTCATATTTGGAAGGAGTTTGAGAGAATCATGCAATTCTCCCTCTATCCAAGTCAAAACTTATTCAAATTCAAATAGTAAAAGACTAGACTAACCTCACTTACGCACATGGGCCACACAACCAGCACTAGCCCATTTGTTTCATGCGTCACATCCAAAGGTCCTAATTCCCAAAAAATTTAGAATCTCATAACCCCCAATATTCATGATATTAACACAATGACCCCTAAAATCTATTATTATTACCAATCACTACTAATTTAGTTAATTAGACATACAACTCCTTTATAAGCTAATTAAAATCATTATTAATCCTGATTAAAATATTTTAATTATAATTTAAGGACAAGGGTCACTACACTGCCGAAGGATTTCTTCGGTTAACTAAGTAGCCAAATTTGGCTAACTAAAAGGGTTTTTCAAAATCCAATTTTTAATCTGATGTAAACCTACTCTGATTCTCTTCGATCTATCATTGTGTAGGTGTTAAAAAGAAATAATAGTCACCCTAAAACAATGATAATCACAATGTATGGTTGCACAAATGATCTGTAATGACCTAAATCCAATAAAAGAATATTTCTATATAATAAAAATGATAAAAAGAATTTATAAAAATAATTGGTATTTTCTTAATTTAATTGTGTTTGATTATAAGCTAAATTAAAAGTATTGGGTTGATTTGTTAACATCTATTTTAGGGTATAAGTATAATTAGTATGCATGAGGGGCATTTCTAGTAATTCTAAAAATTTGTTTTTCAAATTTGAATGCATGGAGTGCGTGAAGGCGCTGTGGGTGTCATGGGTTGGAAATGTGAGAGATGGAGGAGAGTTTCTATAAGACTTTTCCTCACCTTTTCATCTCGTAAGAATCAATTAGGAGAGTATCTTGTGAGAGTTTCAGAAGGAGAAAAAGGTTAAAACCTAACCTAGCCTTCACTTTGTAGTGGAGAAGAAGAGGAGGAAAAGAGGAAGAAAGGAAGAAGAAAAGGTTACTGATTAGAAACTCAGGACCGCAAGAGGTAAGTCTCATTTTTTGTATGATCGGCATGAAACATTGTGGTAGTTTTTTCGATGTAAGATTTATGTTAAAATACATGATTTATCCATTGATTTTTGTTAAGTGATGATTTCATGTGTCCAATTGACTTGTTTCAGATTGAATGAGTTTCAATTTCATGGCTTGTGGGAGTATTTCTGGGATTCTATCCTGTGACCCATCAGCAGGCACCGGTCCACCGACCAGGCTGCCGACAGGGACCTTAATTTATTGAAAAACACAGGCTTTTACCCCGTTGGCTGGCACCAGTACACCAACTAGGCTACCGGCAGGGACTCATTTTGGAAAACATAGGTTGTTAAGAGGGGTGGTATGAATCAATTGAGTGTGGATTTGGTCTATTGACACAAGGTCTATGGGATTGGACCCACCTGTGGGGAACCTACTTTGGTTTCCATGACACACCCTAGCCCTGCCGATCAACCTGCCGACCAGAATTTGAAGTTGGGGTTGACTCCATTTGCTTAGTGATTGGTACCATAGACTCTTGGTGAAGTTGTACTAGATTTGGGATTGGTTTGCTATGGTTTGTGCACTAGTTAGGATACTTATGCTGGTTTCCGACATATTATATACGTGTATGGATGCGTGGATAGTTTCTGAAGGGGGTTGTCACTAGAATCCTAAAGTGACGGTTACATGCATGCTAGGTTGATGTGAATGTTAAGTGAGCCTGAGAGGTGAAAATTATAAGGATACCTTGCAAGGTTCCTTTGACGTTGACTATACCTATGGGTTGATTTCCCCATTTAAATAAGTAAGGATTCCTTGCGAGGTTGACTATGTCTATCGGTTGAAATCCCCATTTAAATAAGCAAGGATTCCTTGCGAGGTTGATTATACCTATGGGTTAATTTTTCATTTAAATAAGTATAGGCTCCTTGCAAGGTTGGCTAGACAGCAAGTGGTGACCTTCGTACCATGGGTTAGCGCACCCGGAACGAAGAGAATAGTATTCCAACTACTCTTGGTGACCTGTGTCCCGAATTGATTCGTGATAGTGAAGAAGGATGAGGATCACTTAACA
This sequence comes from Pachysandra terminalis, assembly GCA_031762675.1. Taxonomy (NCBI): domain Eukaryota; kingdom Viridiplantae; phylum Streptophyta; class Magnoliopsida; order Buxales; family Buxaceae; genus Pachysandra; species Pachysandra terminalis. The sequence goes on along the minus strand of JAUPMG010253017.1, from coordinate 4,869 downwards.
TGAGACATTAGCTTGGTTCATATCATTTCATAACTCATTTGTATTCTATTGATTGAGCATACCAAGTAGTTTGAGTGACACATTCTCATATCATATCCTATCTCATCGATGTATCATAATATGACATAAATTTCTCATTTATGTACTTTTCCACTTGTTGTTCTCGAGTTTACGCGAATAGTGTTTTGTGAGATTGGTGACAGATATGTCACTTACTGGGCATTCCAAGCTCACACGACTTTTCATGTTGTAGGTTGACGTGTGATGGATTTGGGATGTGGACATAAGGAGTTTTAAACTTATTTATGATTCAGAACTCATAAGTGGTTTATTTTATTAATTCTATTGGTTGTAATAAGTTAATGGAATTTCAGTGTTGATTGGATTACAACCATTTTCAGTTTGAGTATGTATGGTTGCTCTAATTGACTCTTCTGAAGTCACAACATTTTATGTAATGAGTCTTTATTTTGCTTCCGTACTCTGATGGTTTAATAAAGTTAGTCTTTACTGCTTTTATTTCCTTGTCACTGATTTGGTGTTCCGTGTTCCATGGTTGGAACCCGAAGGTCTCACTTCAAGATCTGTGCTGCTCGCATAGGGATTTGTGCACGGGTTTTGGGGCTGACAAATTGGTTTCAAAGCAAAGGTTATTCAGAGAAAAAGGTTTTCAATCTAAGTTGGTTTAGGATTAAAAGACTACTGAACCTAGGAATCACATAGCAACTGAAGCTAGGAACGGGAAACATAGAAACTTGAACTAGGAATTGTTTGCTGATTGTTGTTTGATAATGTGCTTGTCTGCTATAACTGTTTGATTTTTCACCTATATGATTAATAGGTTGTGAGGTGGTGGATTAGACATTTAATGTTTTTTCCTTTGGGTTTGTAAATGGCTGGAAGGAGGAGAGTCGCTGCTGGTGAGGGATCATCTTCTGGGGTCAGAGCCAACACTGATCCACAATTAGCCGGTGTTTACCAGATTCTGGAGGACATGATGGCTCTACAGTAGGATCAGATGGAGAGGCAGGCCAGGGCTGACCAGAGGCAGGTTTTGGGGACTTCGATAGTTTGGTTGTAGAAGTTCAAGAAGCTTACTTCACCGACTTCTGAGAGTCTAGGTGAACCGCACCAGGCTTAGGACTGTTAGCTGGACGTAGAGCGAGTGTTTAGGATGATGGGATGTCTTGATGACCAGAGGGTGTCCTTGGTCACGTTCATGCTAAAGAACGAGGCACTATACTGGTGGGACATGGTGGAGAGGAACTTAGATGCGGTGAGGACTTAATAGATTTTTTGAAGTCAATTCCTTGACACCTATCTTTCGAGCAGCTACAGGCATTAGATGGCTTCCGAGTTCATGAGATTTGGGCAGGGATTGCACACAGTTGCATAGTATGAGGCTCGATTAGCGATGATGTTGATATATGCACCACACATGATTGCGAACGAAGTGGATAAAGCCACTAAGTTCGAGGAGGATTTGAGACCAACTGTGTGGTTCAAGGTTGTACAACAGAGACTCATGACCTACTCTGAGGTTCTAGAGTGTGCACGTCATGTCGAGCGGGACCTGGATCAGACTTTGTCATAGAGAGAGTAGTCCAGATCAAACAAGGGATGTTATCAGCCTTACCAGCAGAGGTAGACTTCCGATAGATGACAGAGGAGTGACACTCGATTGACTAGGAAACCACACGAGATGCACAGAGACAACCTTTACCATCATAGCAGCAACGGTTCCATTAGCGTGATACGAGAGTATGTTTCAACTGCGGTAAGCAGGGCCACATTTAGAGTTGGTGCAGAGTGCCCGTAAGGACTGATGGTAGTAGATCAGCCGCACCCCGGATGTGCAGAGTGACAAGGATAATGTTATGGCAGACTCCTAGGAACGATCGTGCATCTAACGCAGTGGATGAAGGTACTCTGCACTTATTCCATATACCAAACCATGTTTTATTCGATTTAGGAGCATGTCATTCATTCTTAGCTAGTAGCTTCATGTTGTTCTTGGGGTTACAACCCAGTTGTTTGGAGAGTCCTTTGAGTGTAGTCAATCTAGTGGGAGGGATTGCTACTCTACCCCAAGTGTGCCATGCTTGTGTGGTGAGAGTAGGTAATCTAAAGTTAGAGGCTGATCTAGTGGTGTTGGACATGATGGACTTCGATGTGCTTCTCGGTATGGATTGGCTCACCGCCTACCATGCTAAAGTGAATTGCTTCTAGAAGTCTGTGGTGTTCGATCTTCCTAGGGGTAGACGTCTGACCTTCCTTGGGACTCAGAAGGACGCCTACCAGATGGATTTTCTGTGTGTAGTGGATGTGGGACAGAAGTTGTTTTGGAGGAGGTTCTCATAGTCTGAGATTACAGTGCTCTATTTCAAGAGATTCCAGTTTTTCCATCTAAAAGGGAGGTAGATTTCTGCATATAGTTAGTTCCGGACACATCTTCTATGTCTCAAGTGACTTATCGGATGGCTTCGACAGAGTTACAAGAGTTGAAGGAGCAGTTAAACGGATTGATTTCACTTGGTTTCATCAGGTCGAGTACATTTCCATGGGGTACACCTGTATTGTTTGTAAAGAAAAAGGTGGGTCGCTTCGCCTTTGTGTTGATTATAGGTAGTTGAACCAGGTGACAGTGAAGAACAAGTACCCACTGCCTAGGATAGACGACTTGTTTGATCAGTTAAGAGGGGCCCAGTTTTGTTCGAAGATTGACTTGAGATCAGGTTACCACCAGTTACGGATTAGGGATGAGGATATCCAGAAGACTGTATTTCGTACTCGTTATGGGCATTATGAGTTTGTTATGATGCCATTTGGGTTGACGAATGCGCCGACAGCTTTCATGGATCTGATGCATAGGGTGTTTAGACCTTACTTAGATCAACTTGTTGTCATCTCTGTGGATGATATTCTGATTTATTCGAGGTCTAGAGAGGAGCATGAGGAGCACCTCAGGATTGTATTACAGACACTTTATTACCACCAGTTGTATGCCAAGCTTAAGAAGTGCGACTTCTGGAGAGATGAGGTCAGATTCCTTGGTCAAGTAGTTTCCAGGAGTGGTATTACTGTGGATTCAGCTAAGGTGGATGCAGTTCTTGGTTGAGAGCGACCGAAGAATGCATCGGAGATCAAGAGTTTCCTTGGTCTAGCGGGCTACTATCAGAGATTCATAGAAGGATTCTTTACGACTGTAGCACCATTAACCCATTTGACCAGGAAGGAGGTGGGATTCGACTGGGATGAGCAGTGTGAGTTGGCATTCGAGGAACTAAAGAAATTATTGACTTTGGCGCTAGTTTTAGTGATTCTTGTTAGTGGATGGAAGATGGAGGTATACACGGATGCATCTTTGCAAGGCTTGGGTGTAGTTCTCATGCAGAACATACAAGTAGTGGCATATGCATTGCGAAAACTTAAGACTCATGAGCTTAACTATCCCACTCATGATCTTGAGTTGGCTACTGTTGTGTTTGCCTTGAAGCTATGGAGACACTACCTGTACGGAGAGGAGTTTGAATTATTTTCGGACCAGAAGAGTTTGAAGTATATCTTTACTCAGAAGGATTTGAACATGTGCCAGAGGAAATGTTTGGAGTTGGTAAACGATTACATATTTACCCTTCACTATCATCCTGGGAAGGCGAATGATGTAGCTGATGCGTTAAGTCGTAGACCATGAGGAGTGTTGGCTCAGTTGATGCGTTAGGATTGGAGTCTACTTGAGACTATAGCATATATGGGTGTACCGTCAATAGATCAATAGAGGGAAGGTTTTCTTTTTAGTTTGGTTGCCAGGCCTTCTCTGGAGCATTGTATCACGGCTAGTAAGAAAACTGATCAGTAGCTTCAGTTATTAGCAGCAGACGTCTTGAAGCCAGTTTTGGCAGTGCACTCGGATGGACCGATTAGATACCAGGGTCGTTTTTGTGTGCCGGATGATCAAAGGATGAGGCAAAATATTTGGAGGAGTCATACAGGTCACGGTACTCCATTCATCCTGGGAGTACCAAGATGTATCATGATTTGTGTATGAACTTCTGGTGCATGCATGAAGAGAGAGATTGCATAGTTCATTGCATGATGTCTCACGTGTCAGCATGTAAAGGCAGAGCATATGAGATCAGTAGGATTTTTGCAGCCTTTGTAGTAACCGAATGGAAGTCGGAGCATGTCACTATGGACTTTGTAGTTGGGTTGCGCAAGACTAGATGTAGTATTGACTCGACGGGTAATCGTAGATCTGTTAACCAAATAAGCTCATTTCATTTCTGTGAGAGTTTCAGCTTCGGCAGAGGAGATTACTAGATTATACGTTAAAGAGATTGTGCGGTTGCATGGTGTGCTAGTTAGTATTGTCTCGGACCGCGGTTCTCTTTTCACGTTTACATTCTGGGAGAGTTTGAGAAAGCCTTGGGCATGCAGTTAGACTTTAGCATGGCTTATCATGCTCAGACAGATGGTCAGACTGAGAGATCGTACCAGATGCTGGAGGACATGTTACGAGCATGCGTTATGGACTTTGGTGGTAGTTAGGTAGAACATCTACCTTTGGTGGAATTTTCTTATAATAAAAGCTATCATTCGAGTATTGACATTGCTCCGTTTGAGGCGTTGTATGGTAGACCATGTCGTTCACCGGTTTATTGGGCCAAAGTTGGAGTGGGCAAGTATTCTTGGACCAGAACTTATCCAAGAGACTACAGCTAAGGTGAAACTGATCCGAGAGAGATTGGAGGCAGCACAGAGCAGACATAAAAGTTATGCAGACTGGAGACTGAGGGACTTAGAGTTCATGGTTGGTGATCACGTGTTCTTGAAAGTTTTTCCTATGAAGGACGTGGTGTGTTTTGGCTA
>JAUPMG010253016.1:0-36566 GCA_031762675.1 Pachysandra terminalis | reverse complement strand
GATAATAATAAAAACAATATACATATATATATATATATATATATATAATGTATAGAAAATCTTGCTTTAATGCACATTTCACATCAATATGCTTATGATAATTCGGATAAATGTTTCAATGAAAAAAAATGAAAAGAATGTACACTCAAACATCGAAACAATTAAATCTATGGACTCAAGGATTGAAAGTGACCTGTTAAAGTGAAAATCAAGGTTATACCTTCTTCAAGATAAATGAGAGATTGATGTAAAGTCACTGATGGGTCTTATCAAGATATTCTTGGGTAGGATGTAGTCTCTGTTGTTTAGAAGTGAACTGGGGCATTTTATATCCGATTCATGTCTACAGGGTATTACTCAAATTGAATCTGAAATGATCATGTCAAAGGAAAGATGAATCAATAAAAGTGAGAGAAAGCGAATCAGAATTGAAACTGGGGCATTTTATGGACAATCAATCAGGGCATGTAGTTGGAGTTTACAACAAGAGGAAGCACTTTCTAAAGTGGTGATTCTATCATGAAGGTTGAATATCACCGACAAGAAGCGTGCATTCTTTAGACAAATGTGAAGACTTTTCTTGAACTGATTAAACCAGATCTTAGGACATGTTGCTAAAACTAAATATTACTTGAAATGATTATAGACCATTCTTATTTTGAACCTTTAAATGTTAATATCCCTAGTTAAACCCTCTGAGCATTTTATTTCTTTCATAGACTCAAACCGGGACTGGACACCCCAAACTAGGGCAAATGTTCCTTTATCGGTATGGAGACACTTCATGTTTCTATCCAATTGGTTCTCAACTTCTGTTACAAAGCGTCGAAAGCAATCTAATGCTTTCGACTATTGGGAAATCAAGTACACATAATCGCATTGCGTGTAATCATCGATGAATATGATGCAATAGGACTCTCTGAGGCAGGTCCTAACATTGATTAGTTCATATATGTCATAATGGATTAACTCTAAAATACATTTTCTCTCACTGCCTTACCAAATAGTTTCCTACATGACTTACCGGCCAAACAATGCTCATGAATGTATAACTGCACCTTGACAAGTTATCCTAACAGACATGCTTTAGCCAATCGGTTCATCCTCTCTAGCCATATGTGGCCTAGTCTAGCATGCCATCTCAATGAATCGAAAATAATAACATCATCATAGGAAGTCAAATTAAAAACCAAATTTGAATCACTTGAATTATCAATATTAAGTTTAAATAGACCATCAGAAATAAATCCCCTACATCGACTCTAAAGAAATGGAGATGTAGTATCTACAGAAAATAACGAAAAAACCTAGTCTAAGTAACTCTACTATTGAGATGAGACAACGATGAATGGCGGGGGCATAGAGTACGTCATTAAGCATCAGTGTGGGAGTCTCTCATGTCTTTAGCAGGTATGTGCCAACTCCTAGACTATCCACGGTAGTACAGTTCCCTATGTATACTTTCTGACTCCCTGCTGTTATCCTTCTGTAATCCACGAACCCATCTCGCTCTCTGTTTATGTGTTTGCTTGCTCCGGAATCTACAATCCAATCAGGACTAGAATGAGCAAACAAGACATCATTACAAACCATGCAATAATAGTTAAAGGTTGGGTCAGTTCGTACTTGCTTCTGCTCAGTGCAATTACGAGCGAAATGTCTGAACTTGTCGCAGTTGTAGCAGATAACCTTGGACATGTTTTTCTTTCCACCTCGCCTCCCTTTAGGGCGCTTGTTACATTTCTTTAACTTAGGTGCTTTCTTAGTTGTTTCCCCCTGTTGGGACGCCTTACCCTTGTGTTTGCACCTACATTTGGTTGTTTTACACTTCGCTGGTTTGGCTAAGAGTGTAGTGTTGTTAAACCTTGCGGTTTGACGCTCGGCCTCGAACTCAAGATGATGTGATAAATCGTGAACATTTTAATGTTCACATTGTGCATCATGACGAACCACATGTGCTCTCACGAGTCAGGTAGGGATCTCAGAACAACGAGAATCTGCTGCTCATCTGTCAGGAAATTCCCTGCACCTTTTAGATCTTGTATCATAGATGATATCTTCCTAAGATGCTCAACCATACTCACGTTAGGAGCCATGTGGTAGGTCTCAAACTTCATCGTCAGTGCACATAATCTAGCAGCTGAAGTACCAGTGAACGCAAGTTTCAGTGCGTTCCACATCTTAAGTGCAGTCTTATAGACCTCGAATTCACCAATAAGATCATTATGCATACTACTTAAAATAGTAAAGCGCGTAAAATGATCCTTCTTGGTCCAAACCTGATAGGACTTCATGTCTCTACGATGCTAGTCAGTGGCGCCATTCTTAGGATATACTAGGCTGTGTGATAAGTCTCTCGGACTTCTCTTGATATTGGATCTTCTTATGCCATGTGTCATAGTTCTTACCATCCAATTTCTCACCCTTGTTTAGGTCAGCTACTATACTCTTAGCAGTCATAGCATGATAATTAAAATCCACATATAATTAGCATCTCATATACATACATATTGTTGATCTTGAGTCCTCATCTAGAACTAAACAATAATATTAATCTTTTATTTATCAAATAAAAAATACACTAGACTTTGTGTCGTAATACCTAATCATCACCGATATAGTAAAATTTTAATACTACTTTTAATCCATAATATGCAAAACCCATCTAGGAAATAACATAATGATATTATTTACATGTTAACCTCATATGATCATGCAAATCATGACATTATTTACATGTAACATCATATAATCATGCAAAAATAAATAATTAAATTATGTTATTATTTACATGTTAACCTCATATAATCATTCAAATAAAATAACTAATTAAATCTTGATATTATTTACATGTTAACCTCATATAATCATGCAAATAAAAAAAAAATGAATTTCAAGATCTGATCGGGGCACACACGGCATCCCAGTAGTAGCAAGGCACATGCGAGCAAAGAGCAACAAGGCGCAAGCAGCCCATCGTGCAAGCCCAATGCACAAGGCGCGTGCGGGCAGCCTAGCGCGCAAGCCCAGCGTAGTAGGGTGTGCAGGCACAACAGCCTAGGAGAGCGTGCATAGGTGCACCAGCCCAAGTGCGTCATCCCAAGGGCCCATGCAGGCATAGCAGCACAGGGACACGTGCAGGCGACAATTTTCTACAGAAACATCAATGAAGTTGCTAGATTAGATGAGGTTCTTGACATACCTCAGTTCAATGAAGACGTATTGTAGTGGCTTTGATACCAATGAAGGTAGTAGATGACTCGGATCACGTAACTCAATGAACACGAATCCGAATCTGTAGCGGAAGATCTCTATCGAACCAAAAAACGTCCCATGTCTGAATATGTGATTACTAGAACCACATACAATGAATCCACACTCAGTCAACCTAGGGCTTTGTATGGAACCCACATGCAATCGACCTAAGACTTTGTATGGAACGCACACTTAATCGACCTAGGGCCTTGTATGGAACCCTAATAGCAAAACTAGATCTCTGTAGGAAGAAGAGATGAAGATAAGAGAGAGTTCTCTATGGATGAATTTCCAAAAACGTGAATAGTACTTTTTGGGTAGGGAGGATGTAATAATCCAAACTAAAATAATAGGGTTAATATATAATTAATAAAAATATAAAGGGTTAATTTAAAATTTTAGTAAGTTAGCTACAAGTTTGACTTTGACTATTTGTGATTGGTGGGTTGTACTATAGGAAACTAAGTATTTCACACACAATCATAACTCTTTAAGTTATAATGTGTGGCTAGGATCTTGTACGAACTTTTAATCTAAATCAAGGGCTTAGATTCAATAGAATTTAATACTAGTTATAACTTAATTATGAATCCATCTTAATAGACAATTAAAGACTAGTTTAACAACAACTAGGAATCTAGATCTACATGTTGTAATTAAACTAATCTATCTTAATGGCTAGGATTAACTAGGGAATTAAAATCAATCATAAACTAACAATGATTGAGATTAGATAAGGTTAACTTATAATTCAATTAGATTTAGGATGCTTAGAATCAGTGGTTAGGATTTCATTGGAACACTTAGATTAATCTAATGGTTAGGATTAAAAAGGGAAAGAGTCTACATCTAAATCAGATTAAAATAGGATAAAGACATTGATTAGCTCATCTAGAACTAGGACACTTTAATCTAAGCGTTAAAATTATTCTAATCTAATCTAGGGTTGTAAACTAAAACATAATCCTAGACTAAGAACAACTCCTAGAAAAATCGGGAAACAGTAAAAAATCTATATATACATTAGAGGGTGGACGTGTGGATCATAATTCTAAGCGAGGAGAGAGAAGACAATGATTTCTAGAGCAGCGAGGAGAGGAATTGCAGAAGATCGAAGAAGAAGAAGATGTTCATCTCAACACCAATTCGAGTTCGAGGTAAGTATTCAGATTAAGCCTTATTTTCGATTTCAACTAGGTGACTATGTCATATTCATCGAGTATGACATAGCACAATTTTTAAAAATTAAATCTTTTGATTTTTCTTCATAAAAACATGATTTTTTGGTTTTAATATCATGTAGTTCATTAGATAAGTTATTGGGTGATTTTGTGAATTAAAGTATTGGGTTTTGATCAAAATTGTGTTTAAAATATATATTATAATTAATTATTACCGAATTATAGAAAATTGTGAATTAAAAAGTGAAATTTCTGGGTTTCGAAGCGGTCGGTTGACTCGTCGGCCAGCCGATAGGTTAGTCAACCCAAGGTAAGTTTTTGGGTTTGGTTCTTTGGTTCTGCCCAAGCAACCGATGTGGTATCGGTCGACCGACAGGTCAACCGACGCCCACAGGGTGAACCGTCTAAGGTCTGCCCGAGCAGCTGACAACCATTAGTCGACCGACAGGGTCAATCGACGAGCACCGGTTGTATGTAGGTCGACATAAGTCCACCAAAATTTTCGAAAGTGAGCCGATTGACTTGAAATTTAACATGCATGCTATATTTGACCTAATTAGACCAATTATGATGTTAGTTTTGCTAAATTATGAATATTTTGCATATGTGACTTTATGTGGAATATTTGCTATATCCGACCAACGTGTGATATTTTGATCGGACTTGTTTTTAACTTTAAATTCATCATGAACATGTTTTATATCATATATTACATCTGCACATGTACACAAATTGATTGTTTAGCTACTGTGCACAATTCACTTGCACCGCATTGCCTTTTGTGCATAATGACCTTGTATTGGGTCTAATGCTTGACTTGACCATCATAATTATATATTGCTGCAATTTATGAACATAATGAGAGTGATTGTAATTAGGAAATTATAAGATTGGTGAGGAAGTCCCGGATGGATTGATTTGTATGTGTTGAGGGGCCGTACATCCCCATAGACCAATATTTTTGTTTACTCCCAAGGTGAGGGATAGGCCTTGCTTGGGTATCCCAAAGGGACTTGTAGAAAGATGATAGGTGAGGGACAATTCATATTAGTGAGGCCCAATAGCCAAATCATAAGAGTGAAATTCTATTAGTAGATCGGCTAATGTATGGTTCACGAAGGAAGTTCTAGGTGATGCCTTGGGAGTTGTCCCTATGATTGAAAATAAGTGAGGGGGTTGAGTTCTCTAGGTCGAAGCCCTTAAAAACTATAATGTATACATAGAGTAATTCATTATCACATTGCCATGTATTGGGAATGAGTTCTGGGTGAAGCATCATGGGTATTGGATTAAGATCGGCTGTGGAACATACACTAATTGAATGCCAAACAACATGCATATTTACATATCATATTTTTGTGCATGAATCACATGTGGTGATTATATTTTTTATTGCATGGGCATGCATTCATTCATTAATAATTGAACCAGCACTTTGCGTTGCACATTATTACCATGCTATAATTCATATCATGATTATTATTTGTATATAATAACTATTCTGTTTTTGTCTATGGGAATACCATTGGAGAGTGGCATTGTCCCTACTTCAATCCAAAATATTGTTTATATCTGTTTATTTACGAAGCTAAGTGTACCTTACGCTTTCTAAGTAACATATTTCAGGACCTATAGATGATAGATAGCTAGGGGTGCAACTTGGGTTTGTTAAAACCGAAACCGAATTGGCCCAAACCGATTTTGGGTTTCTAAAGATTTGATTCAGAAAATACAAAACCAAATCAAAATGGATCGGTTTTGGGTTTATAGTACGGTTAAACCGAACCGAACCGAAACCCGACATATATATATATACATTCTTCTAAACTGAACCGAACTGAACTGAAACCCGGTGTATATTAATACATACATATTTTTCTATCTGAACCAAAATGATTATTTTCCTATCTTAACCGAACCAATCCGATTATAGATACACTCTTTTAGGTCTTTTATTATAATTTGTTGATTAAGGTTGTTGTTAAGCTACATAATTTCTTTTTCTATATTAACTGCCCTTGTCAATTAGTCTAAATCATTAATTTGTTCTAAACCGAACTAACCTGAACCAGACCGAACCGAAATTAGTAATTTCGATTCAGTTTGGTTCGGGTTTAGGGTTTCTCAGTTAATTTTAGTTCGGTTTTCGAGTTAGGATTTTCGGTTCTTAATTCTGTTCGGTTCTGGGTTGATATGTTACACCTCGGTTTGGTTTTGGATTGAGGTCAACCCAGACCAAACCGAACCGAGTTGCCCCCCTATGGAAAGCAGGACCTTGGTTTCAATGAAGACTTTATTTTTATTAGATTATTGTTTAATGATTTCAATAGAATTGTAATAGGATTAGTTGGATTTATATTTTTAAAGAGTTATTATCATTAGGACTAGATTTAAGTAGTTTAATAGGGTTTCAATTGAAGTACGAGACTTAGATTATATTTTATTTCCGCTATTTTCTTATTTGATGATCGTTTTGATTGGATATTATCTTAAATAATATTATTTTACTGGATATTACTTTATAATTATCTTAATTAATTTAATGGTTTGGTAAAGTATTGCTTATCTACTTTCATAGGGATATGGGGTGAGAGTTACAACTTAAATTTGAAGACTCAATTAAGATTTCCAGGTTTAGGATATGATAGAGGATGAATCTTCTATATATAGAAGACTCAACTCAACTTCTCCTAGGACTCTATCTCCTAATCACATCAGGAGAGAGTTATCCATATTCACACTTCTAATCAAGTATAGACGTCCCATTAAGTAAAGACCCGGGCCGGCCCAAACGGGTTGGGCCAATCAAGTCAGCCCACCTCTAAAATCCAACATATAGTAGATATGGTTTTCATGAATTGAAACGATATTCTGTGTAAGGGACTACAACTAATTGAGGCAATATTTCAATGGAGAAAAATGTTCATTGAGTAATAGCTTGAAATGGTTTTCATAAGTTGGATTTATTATTAATGTTGATGTTGTTATTGATTCTACTAAGATTTTACATGGATTTTGACATTTATCAGACATTAATATTTTGAGAGATGGAATGTTAGATTTGGAGGAAAAAGAAAAAAGAAATAAAAGGGGATTTGATGGCTATGTAGGTCATATATAATCTTATTGCATGACAACATTAAGAAGATTTTAGTCAAACCAATATAATTTGGGGTTAGTACATATACCTTATCTTGAGCATTTGGTCACGTTGAACAGGTAAGTTTTTACCTATAATCAATAGAAGTAAATAGTCCATAAGGAAAAGTTGCTGAGAATAACTTCTCATTATCACTTATATGAGAAGTTATTTTTTAAACATTAGTAAAACTTTAACGACACTTCTAAGCTCCAAACACATAGAAACGAATCAATGGATTGAGGAATGAAAGCTCGAAGACCGAGAACCAGGCTTTTCCAAAGAATTACTGTTGCTTTTCCACTCCCTTTGATTATTATATACTAAAAAGTGTCTTTCACTTTCCTACTAAATCTCTATGTATTCTGGCATATAACTGAAGGGATCGAAGAGATTAGCTTTGATTTTTGGGTGTATGGCTAATGAAAGTAGCTATATGCTTCATCAATTTTCTCATCATTTTCCTGCAACAAGAACATAATAATAGGTTTTTATAGATTTGGTCGCAAGGTTATGGCATCCTTGATTTCATGAAATGCTTCCTTCGCTTCCATGCCCCAACAAAACTCATGTTTCTTCCTCAGCATGAGGCTTGTAGACTCGGTACGTTGTTCGCCTTCAATAAAATACTCCTCGACTCCGTGCTCTGCTCTCCTAAGAAATCTCAGGATTAGCGTCTTTTATCTCTGGTGTTGGATCACATACTAACTACTACGTTGCAACAAGGACTAGAACTGCCTTTGTATCTGCTGCAGTTGTTGGGGCTGTATCCACTAATGATGATTCTACTATAGTTGTGGGACCTGTCACTACCTCCGCGTAGGCCTGTCAATGGATCAGATCATGATCCGGATCCGATCTGATAAGTCCGGATTCGGTATAGGAATCATGATCCAAGATCCGATTAAAAACAATCCGATCCGATCCAAAATATAATCGGATCGAATTCGGATGGATAGTGATCCGATCCGATTATCTACATATATATATATATAATATAACATATAGCCCTAAAAAATATCATTAGACATTTGATATTATCTTTAAATTATTTTTAAATATAATATTAATTAATTATTTAAATATTTAAAACCTAAATATCAAAAAGACACATACAGGCTATCAGATTCGGATTCCACTATTGGATCGAATTCGGATCATCTATTTCATAATCCGTTAGAGTTAGGATTCTCAAATTTCACTATCGGATCGGATTTGGATCAGTTCCGATTCGGTCTGAATCCGACCCGTTGATAGGCCAACTTCCGTGCTTGAACCTAGAACTATACGAAGGGAGAGGAGGGGTGTAGGTCTCGATCACGTGGTTGGGGTGCATCAAGGTATCGATCTGGAGCTAGTGCATGAAAAGATACAATATACAATATCATGCCTAATGAAAAGATAACTCTAAAAAATTCTCACGCATAAAAATGGAAGTAATATGAGATGTCTACATAACAAAATGTATATAAAATTGTACCACCTAATACAAATCACAATCTACGTTATCCCAGCTCTCGCACATGAACCTTAAAAGCTTGTCTAGCTATAGGTTTAGTCATGAGATCAACTGTCATCTGCTGAGTAGGGATATGTGTAAAAGACACGTCTATATATGCAAATCTATCTCTGATGTAATGATAACGAATGTCGATGTGCTTTATCCTCCATGGTATTTGGGGTCCTTGGCAAAGACCAACGATGCCATGCTATCAATATAGATGGTGATTGGCCATATGCTAGCTCTAAAGACTCCAAAATCCTATAAGCATCGCCTAAATCATACAACCTCTTAAACTGCTACACAACAAGCAATGTACTCTGACTCTAGAGTGGACAACGTAATACCGACTTACTTCTTGCTACTCCAAGAGATGTCCCCGCCATCCAGCAAGGATGTATATCCTAACATTGACTCTCGTCCGTCTAGATCACCTGTCTAGTTTGCATCACAGTAGCATCGTAGTTGCAAATCTGCTCCCTGGAAGCAAAACATGTAATCTGCTATCCCATGTAGGTATCTAAGAATATATTTCACTTCCTTCCAATGAGCCTGCCTTGGGTTACTCTGGTAACGCTTGACTAAGTCAACTGCAAAACTAATATTAGGTTGTGCATTCTGAAACGCTCAAGTACCTTCCTTATGTAATTCTCTTGGAATAATTAAAGAAGCCTCTTAGAGCGATTCCTATTAATCTTAATACCTAGTACGTAATCTGCCTCACCCATATCCTTCATCTCAAAACTGAAGGAAACCCACTCTTTAGTGGCAACAATAATCTCATTTTCATTCCATGCTATCAAAATGTCGCCAACGTACAACAACAAGATAAGAAAAATCCTACCATGATGTCTGACATATACACAATGGTCTTTCTTGATCATTGTGAAGCCAAACTCTATAATGGTTCAATGGAATCGAAGATACCATTACCTGGATGACTATTTCAGGCTGTGCAAGGAGTGTATGAGTCTGCAAACACTACACTTATGCCCCTTCGGTAACAAAATCCTTTGGCCGATCCATATATATCTCCTCATCCAATTATCCATTAAGAAATACAATTTTGACTTCCATCTGGTAGAATTTCAAATCAAGGTATGTGACAATAGCTAGAATGAGATGAGTGAAGGAAAATCTCACAACTGGTGAGAACGTCTCCTTGTAGTCTACGCCATCTCTCTAGGTATAACCTTTCACCACGAGACGGGTCATGTATCTCTCTACACTTCCATCTGCCTTGCGTTTGACCTTTAGAACCCACTTGTTTCCAATTATCTTGCTACTAGGGGAAGGTCAACAAGTTCCCAGACTTTGTTCTTCTCCATGGAAGTCATTTCATCTTGCATTGCAGTTATCCACTTTTGCCAAGCAGGTGATGATAATGCCTCTTGGTATGAACCAGGCTCATCATAATCGAGTGTGGCTGTCATGAACAAATCACTCTCAATCGTAAAATGACGACGAGGAATCTATCCACAACTACTCCTAAACACAGGATTGTTGGAATCCGTTTCCTTTGGAACACTCCCACTGGGTGAAAATCCACTTCCACTGTCCACAACATCCGTAGAATCTCTTGAAAACTGACTTTTTCAGTGATGGTTGGATCTGTGGTGATCTCAGTTGATCCCAACTCTAGCTCATTCATCTCGAAGAGCTATAGATTCATCTCTGATCTCTTTTTTGCTTGGAAAATCGTCCTCGATGAAATGCACATCATGTGACTCAATCTATATTAGACCCCCGTCGGTCTGTTCACAGACAAAGACATAGCCCTTAGAGGGATTTGAGTACCTCATAAAGATGTACGTAGGGACTCCTTGTCTAGATTCTCTCTTTGGTGGGAAGGTACATGAACATAACTTATCGATCCCCATGGCCTTATATGAGTTAGGTCAGACGCTCTGCTTGTCCACAATTGGTATGGTGTGCTAGGAATTGACTTCGTAGGGACGCAGTTTAAGACATAAGTCACAATCTTAAGTGTCTCCCCAAAAACTAATGGGTAGGGGCGTATGCGTCATCATTGACCTCACCATGTCTTACAAAGTACGGTTCCTTCTATCTACTATGACATTCTGCTGAGGTGTGCCTGAGGTTGTCAATTGCCTATGGATTTCCTTTTCTTCGCTTAACTCTAGAAAAATATTAGATAAATACTCGCGTCCTCTATCGTTTCGGAGACACTTCATGTGTCGATCCAATTGGTTCTTGACTTCTGCTACAAAGCGTCTAAAGTAGTCTAATGCTTCCGACTTGTGGGAAATTAAGTACACATAGCCATATCGCATGTCATCATCGATGAATGTGATGAAATAAGACTCTTTGTGGTGGGTCCTAACATTGACTGGTACACATATGCCAGAATAGACTAACTCTATAGGAATGTTTGCCCTCACTACCTTACCAAATGGTTTCCTACATGACCTTCTGGCCAACCTTGACAAGCGATCTAGCAGACCAGCTTTAGTCAATTGGTTCATCCTCTCTAGCCCTATGTGGCCTAGTCCAGCATGCATCTCAATGAATCATAAATAATAGCATCATCATTATGAGAGGTCAAATTAGAAACCAAATTTGTATCACTTGAATTATCAATATCAAGTTTAAACATAACAGTAGAAATAAACCCCTTACCATATAAAACCGACTCTAAAGAAATCAAGACATAGTCTCTACTGAAAATATTAGAAAACCTAGTCTGAGTTACTCTAATAATGAGACGAGACTACGAAGAAAGCCTGGTGCATAAAATACATGATGAAGCATCAGTGCACGAGTCTCTCGCGTCTTTAGCATGTACGTGCCAACTCCTAGCACATCCATGCTGGTATTGTTCCCTATGTATACGTTCTGACTCTCTACTGGTATCTATCTGTAAGCAATGAATTCATATCGCTCTCTGGCTATGTGTCTGCTTGCTCCAAAATCTACAATCCAATCAGAACAAGATTGAGCAAACAAGGCATCAGTACAAACCATGCAATAATAGCTAGAGGTTGGGTCAGTTCGTACTAGCTTTTGCTCAGTGCAATCACGAGTGAAGTATCCGAACTTTTCATAGTTGTAGCAGATCACCTTGGACATGTCCTTATTTCAACCTTGCTTCCCTCTAGGGTGCTTGGTACCTTTATTTTCCTTAGGTGCTTTCTCACCTGTTTCCCCATGTTGGGGTGCCTTACCCTTGCGCTTATGCCTAAAGACCTTGTAGTCTGATGCTCTGCCTCGAGCTCAAGATGATACGACGAATCATTGAACGTTTTAATGTTCTCATTGTGCATCATGACAAGCCTCATGTTCTCCCACGAGCCAGGTAGGGATCTCAGAACAACAAGAATCTACTACTCATCTTTCAAGAAATTGCCCACGGCTTGCAGATCTCGTATCATAGACAATATCTTCCTAAGATGTTCAACCATACTTACGCTGAGAGCCATCTTGTAAGTCTCAAATTTCATCGCCAGTGTGCGTAATTTTGTTGCCGATGTACCAACGGGCGTGAGTTTCATTGCGTTTTACATCTCAAATGCAGTCTTACAAGCCTCAAATTCGCCAATAAGATCATTGTTCATACTACTCAACATAGTAAAACGTGCACAACGATTCTTCTTGGCCCAAGCCTGTTAGATCTCCATATCTCTACAATGCTGGGTAATGGTGCCCTCCTTAGGATAGACTAGGCTATGTGATAAATTCTCTAGAGCCTCAGACTCATCGAGGAGATATTGGATCTTCCTGTGCCATATGTCATAGTTATTACCATCCAATTTCACACCATTTTTTAGGTCAGCTACTATACTCTTAGCGGCCATATCTTTAGAATTAAAGTGCACATACAATTAACATCTCATATACACACATTATTGATTTTGCATCATTATCTAGGACTAAACAATAATATTAATCTTTTATTTATCAAATCAAAAATACACTATACCGTAGGTCATAATGCATAATCATCACTAATACAACAAAATTTTGATATTACTTTTAATCCTTAATATGCAAAACCCATCTAGGCAATAAAATAATATTATATACATGTTAACCTCATATAATCATTCAAACAAGTTAAAATCATGGGTTAGATCTCTAATATGTAATATAAAAGGCACAACTTTAATAAGAATTCAAAAAAAAAATTAATTCTAAATTCTTGGTCTGTTCGATCGACCGGTCAACCGGGTGGGTGTCCGGTTGGTCCTTCGACTAATCGGACACACTCGTTCTAAAAACACAGTCTCTGTTGCCACTCGGTCGACTGGGGGCTTCATCTGGTCGACCGGTTAGGGTCTGCAGGTCAACCGGACAGTCTGTCCGATCAACTGGATAAAGCGAGAAGAAGATTTTTTATTTTTTTTTAATTTAAAACAGAAAATTAATTCGATTAAAAAAACTTTAATCTCTTCTACCCATCATTGTTTAAGTGTTATTAACTCTGAATTAACATCCCAAAGCAATGACGATCACAATGTATGATTGCGCAAATGATCCTCTCTTGATCGTAAACACAATCATGCATTGATTATGTTGTTTTCTACAAAAACAACAACTAGGTTGCTTCTTAGATGAGGATTCTCGAGATACCTCAATCCAACGAAGACGTATTGCAATGACTCTGAAACCAATGAAGGTTGTAGACAACCTGGATTATGTACCTTCGATGCACACAAACCCGAATCTACAGCTGAAGATCTCTATCAAATACGAAACGTCCCATGTCGATGTATATGTGATTACTAGAATCACTCAGGAATTTCCAAACTTAATCGACCTAGGATTGTAGTATGAAACCCTAATAGCAAACCTAAATCTCAAAGGAAGGTACAGATGATGAGAGTGAGAGAAGCCCAAAAATAGGGCCTATCGTTTCTGCATTAATTCGTTAGGGAGTGGAGGTTCCCATATATAGGAACCTCTACACCTATCCTACTCTAACTCTAACTCTCCAATCCTATAAAGATTAGGAGAGAAAGGGTAGGGCCCACATTAAACCACCTCACATGCTACCTAGTATGGATGTCACCTTTTCTTTTTTTAAAAGAGAATAGGATGGCCCCAACCAAGTCGACCCAACGCTAAGTCCAACACTGTGTAACCAAACAGGTGATATAGAGCCACTAAGGAGACGCGGACACCAATTTTTGTGACGTGGGATGACTTAATAGTACCACATGGGGTACTGAAAATAATAGAAAACCCTAGTCTAAGTGACTCTACTAATGAGACGAGACTACGAAGAAAGGATGGTGCATAAAATACATGATGAAGGATCAGTGCGCGGGTCTCTCGCGTCTTTAGCATGTATGTCCTAACTCCTAGCACATCCACGCTGGTATTGTTCCCTATGTATACGTTCTAACTCTCTGTTGGTACCCATCTGTAATCAACGAACCCATCTCGCTCTCTGGCTATGTGTCTGCTTGCTCCAAAATCTACAATCCAATCAGAACTAGAATGAGCAAACAAGGCATCATTGCAAACTATGCAATAATAGCTAGAGGTTGGGTCAGTTTGTACTAGCTTTTCCTCAGTGCAATCACGAGCGGAGTATCCGAACTTGTCATAGTTGTAGCAGATCACCTTGGACATGTCCTTCTTTCCACCTCTCTTCCCTCTAGGGCGCTTGGTACCTTTGTTTTCCTTAGGCGCTTTCTCAGTTGTTTCCCCCTGTTGGGGCGCCTTACCCTTGCACTTGTGCCTAAAGCCCTTGTGGTTTGACGCTCTGCCTCGAGCTCAAGATGATACAACAAATCGTTGAACGTTTTAATGTTCTCATTGTGCATCATGACGAGCCTCATGTTCTTCCACGAGTCAAGTAGGGATCTCAGGACAACAAGAATCTACTACTCATCTGTCAAGAAATTGCCCGCGGTTTGCAGATCTCGTATCATAGACAATATCTTCCTAAGATGTTCAACCATGCTTACGCTGAGAGCCATCTTGTAAGTCTCAAATTTCATCACCAGTGTGCGTAATTTTGTTGCCGATGTACCAACGGGCGTGAGTTTCATTGCGTTTTACATCTCAAATGCAGTCTTATAGGCCTTGAATTCGCCAATAAGATCATTGTGTATACTACTCAACATAGTAAAACGTGCACAACGATCCTTCTTGGCCCAAGCCTGTTAGACCTCCATATCTCTACGATACTGGATAGTGGTGCCCTCCTCAGGATATACTAGGCTATGTGATAAATTCTCTAGAGCCTCAGACTCATGGAGGAGATATTGTATCTTCCTGTGCCATATGTCATAGTCATTACCATCCAATTTCGCACCCTTGTTTAGATCAGCTACTATTCTCTTAACGGCCATATCACTAAAATTAAAGTGCACATACAATTAACATCTCATATACACACACTGTTGATTTTGCATCATTATATAGGATTAAACAATAATATTAATCTTTTATTTATCAGATAAAAAATACACTATACCGTAGGTCATAATGCATAATCATCACTAATACAACAAAATTTTGATATTACTTTTAATCCTTAATATGCAAAACCCATCTAGGAAATAAAATAATCTCAGCTAAGCTATTATTTACATGTTAACCTCATATAATCATGCAAAAAAAAAAATTAAATCATGCGTTAGATCTCTAATATACAATATAAAAGGCATAATTTTAATAAGAATTCAAAAAATAAATAATTCTAAATTCTTGGTCTGTTCGGTCGACCGACAAGTCCAGTCCGATCGACCAAGTGGGTATTCGATTGGTCCTTCGACTGACTGGATACATTCGTTCTAAAAACGCAGCCTCTGTTGCCACTCGGTCGACTGGGGGCTTCATCCGGTCGATCGGTTAGCGTCTGCAGGTCAACCGGATAGTCTGTCCAATCGACTGGATAGGGCGAGAAGAAGATTTTGTTTTACATTTAAAATAGAATATTAATTAGATTAAAAAGAACTTTAGTCTCTTCTACCCATCATTGTTTAAGTGTTATTAACTCAGAATTAACAACCCAAAATAATGGCGATCACTATGTATGATTGTGCAAACGATCCTCTCTTGATCGTTGACACAATCATTCATTGATCATGTTGTTTTCAACAAAAGCAGCAACTGAGTTGCTTCTTAAATGAGGATTCTCGAGATACCTCAATCCAACGAAGACGTATCACAACGATTCTAATACCAATGAAGCTTGAAGATGACCCAGATCATGTACCTCGATGCACACGAACCCGAATCTGCAACGAAAGATCTTTATCAAATCGGAAAACGTTCCATGTCAGTGCATATGTGATTACTAGAACCACACAAGAATTTTCAAAACTTAATCGACCTAGCATTGTAGTGTGAAACCCTAATAGCAAACCTAAATCTCAATCGAAGGTACAAATGATGAGAGTGAGAGAAGTCCAAAAATAGGGCCTATAGTTTCTGCATTAATTCCTTAGGGAGTGGAGATTCCCATACTAGGAACCTCTACACCTATCCTACTCTAACTCTAATTCTTCTTCTTTTTTTTTTTGTTGGAAACTCTAATTCTCCAATCCTATAAAGATTAGGAGAGAGAGGAGAGGGCCCACATTAAACAACCTCACATGCTACCTAATATGGATGTCGAATAGGTTGGCCCCAACCAAGTCGACCCAACGCTAAGTCCTAACACTGTGATACAGAGCCACTAAGAAGACGTGGACACCAATTTTTGTGACGTGGGATGACTTAATAGTACCATGTTGGGTTATTTAACTCGAGGGAATAACATTGGTGGTGCTATCATCATCAATCAGTGCTCAAAGTTGAAATAAATATAAAGTCCATTTCCATCATCATCCAAATAAGACCGTAATTAACCCTCTACTGATCATGAATCTGCCGACCAAGTGCTTGAGAATGCTCAAGCTATTAAGTACCCTATGGCCAAAAGTCCATAAAAAAGATAGAGACCTATGCAAGGAGCTCAATCCTTGCTATGATTTTGTTTTCCTTTTTCTTTTCTATACCAATTAGTTCCATTTCTTTAAAAGAATATATTTAAGAGAAGCCACTCACTTCATTGAATGATGTATACATAGTTGAATTTGTGGGCCACAGGCTCATATCTCAATTGTGGTGGACCTCATGCTCATCATATCATCTCTCTTAGCAAACTCTTGCCTTGCCAACATTTCTTTTAGAAGAAAAATTACATCTTCAAGTTGTATTGAGCGAGCAGAGTCCTAGTATGCTCTTATTATGTCATGAGAGTTTGAAATGTGTCCTAAGTGGGTCCACCACTTTAATTGGTTTCTAGCTGTTGAGGACCTTAAGGTAGAAGACAGTTAAAGTGGTGGACTCTAGGGTTCACCTTTTTCTTAGGGTTTTAAAAAAGATTCAGGTCATCTTTTTTAATGGGCCCCCCAACCTAAACACATGTCAAACTCACATAAACATAGCAGGAACGTACCAGAACTCTTCATAACAGAAAATCCGGCTCCATATTGATAAGGTGGTTGGTTGAATTGTACCAATGTTACAAAATCCGGGCCAGGTTGTTGAAGCTCAGACCAATCACCTTAACACCGGTAATAAAACTAACATGGACCTTGTAAAAATCAATCGTATAGAATTCGTGTGCCCCAAAGAATTGGGTAAAAGCTGGCAAAGCTCTTTTATTATTATTTTTTTTCTTTTAATTTTTAATTTTTTATAACCCACTGAAAGGTAGAGAGAGAAAGGGAGGTGGGTGGAGGAAGTCCAATTTGAACGTTAGGTTAATTCATGTATGGACTTAAGGTCTTTGAAACAAAATAAATAAATAAATAAATAATTAGGTGGTTCAATTGCACAATCAATGCCTCTTACTAAAATATAAGAACCCAGTTGTCTCGATTGGCCTTGGTTAATCCGTTAGAATTACTTATTTTTTCTCAATCAGCCATAGAGCACTTCAAGTATGGACATAGGGGTTAGGGTTCCGCCTGCATTCATGCGCACTACAAAGCCACCCGCACCTAATTCACACCTATTATGTACACGAGCAAGGGTGGAGCTAGAAAATTATTTTGGAGGGAGGGAATTAATAAAAACGTCCAGTCAATATAATACACACGTAGAAACACACAAGAAAAGTTTGTCATATTATAGACTTGTACATAATTGATCTACATACTCATATATACAATCTTATAACTTATTGTTCTGGTTTTCTTTTGAAGCAAATATATGAGATATGTTGCACAAATATTGAAACAACATTAATGGTATGTGTTTGTTGTTGGTAATATCGTAGAAGATAGTTTTTTTTCTACAACAATAACCATAACAACAAAATATCTTGCCATAATTAATCTTGTTCCCCTATCCTACTCATCAATTTATAGGCTTCACATCCTCTTCAGCGGGATGGCTTCGCATCCTTTACAGCAAAATGATTACAGCCATCTTTACAGCACCAATTGGAGGGCACCACATGAACAGGATATCTCATGAATAAGCCACTGGTACTCCCCACCTTGGTACCCCAATAAATAAGTCGCCAGTACCCCCTACTCTATGCTCCCATGAATAAGCCATCGGTACCCCCCTTCACTAGGTATCCTCTTGGGTACCTTCCTTGGTACCCCACGTGGCAGCATCTCAACGGTGCTATATGGATTGATGTAAGCATTTTGCTGTAGAGGATGCGAGCCCACAATGGGATGGCTACAACCATCCTTATTCAGGAGTGCTATACCCCTGAATAAGCCACTGATACCACTCCCTCCTCTGAACAAGCTCTCGGTACCCTACCTTGGTACCCACGTGACATCATCTGATTGGTGCCGTAAGGATGATTGTAGCCATCCCGACGTAGAGATGCAAAACCCAATTTGTAAGGGTAACTTTGTCTTTTCACTAAGATGATTACCCACTTTCCTATTTTATTCATAAATGGAAGTGGGGCATCCCAACCCTATTCTCTCATGATATTTATCTCCATAGCTTTTTGCCATTTGAGTTTTGACTGTCTTAAGACATGCTTCTTCTATACTTTTAACCTAAGTCTTGATCTCAGAAGATTCTTTAGTTTAATTAAACTACTTATCACTCATTTCAAGTCAACCAACGTGAAAGTTGTATTAACAAAGGATAGGGAAGTCATATAATTGAGTAACAACGTTATCCTTACGTAGCATGACAATAAAAAAACCAAACCAAAAAAAAAAAAAAAAGAAAAGAAAAATCTCCATAAACTCCAAACCTCAAATATACTGTTCTAGTTATAACAACAGACAGCTTATTCACTTATCTATAATTGTCGGCTTGCCCGACGGATCGTCGACGGAAAACTGCTTTACCCCGATCGGCGGCGGCTCAACAGATCATAACCGATCCTGCTCGACCTTGGAAGGAGAACTTTCGAATCCGAAACAGCACATGCCCTCTTGCAAGAAGCATCAAAGAATCCTAAGCGATCACTTAGTGTCCTTGATACTTTTGTAACCTTCCAACAGTCTTCTTCTTGATCCCTCGAACACGTCGCTAAGGCGGCGAGGAATGGATCCCTTTTGGAGCTTTCACTCGAGCTCTTCTTTCGGATCGAGAAGATTTCTTCGAAATTGAATCTTTTCGATGAGGTTGGCTTCGCGGCTGGAGGCAATGGGAGGAGGAGAGATGGATCTTTCTTCTTTGAAGAAGATGAGGGAGTGAAATAAGCATAATTCTTGGGAATTCCGGGGTGTTGTTCCCATGAGAAGGGAATGCCGGAGGAGGATCGAAGTGGGGTAATCGGGCTCCAAGGCGATTCGTCTATGCTCAATGAGAAAGATAACGATCCGAAAGAGGACGAAGACGAAGAGGATGAAGAAGGTGATGTTGAAGAAAAAGATTGGGTACGGCGAGACACTGGACGTTTTGTGATGGGAAGTGAATTGTTTTCTTCATGGCTCTTGAGCTTTTTGCTCTGGCCTGAAAGAGCTACTGAGGAATCCATTCCCTTCACAAAGAAGAAATGAGAACTTGAGTTTTTCTTCTTCTCCATGTTCTTATCTCAATATATATTAGATGGTTCCTTTCTTTTTTCCTTTTCTATTCTTCTTTTGCCTTTTTTATCGGTAAAAAGGACGTGAAAGGGGGACCTTGGACTTATATCAGTGTAGGTTCAACTTCAAGTCGAAAGCTTTGCAAAATTACAAAACCGGACCAGACATTGACCCGGGTTGGAAAGATGGTGCGGTTTTACTGTCGGGTCAACCATTTCAATGATTGGACTGATCCGGTCTGTATCGGCCGGTCCGTTCGGGATCGGACGATCCTAAGCCACTATACAAATATTGTATCAAGCGGCTTTCAATCAAACCGGCAACCGATACCGATTTGGACTAGCCAATCCAGACCGGTCCAGTGACTGGATCAGACCGATGTACCGATCCAAAGTTTTGTTTTTAAATTTATAAAACCAACGATCCAATAACTATTGGCCTGGACCGGTCCGGCGATCGGTATTGCCAGTCCTGCGACCGGTTCAGCCGATCCAATTTTTATTTTTTTCAAAGGAAGATCCAATTTTTGGATCAGCCGATATCACCGATCCGAGTCAAGATTGGCCAGGACCGGTCCAATCCAAGATCCCGAGACTTAAAACCCTATTCAACCCTGTTGATCACTTTCGACAAACAAAAACAGTTTTGCAAATATGATGAAAATATATAACATCTTGGGTTGGCTGGTTCAACCAGATAGATTAATTGGGTAACATCAAGCCACCTAATTAGTTAAGAGCTCATACTGAATAAAGATTAAACCAATCCGGTTTGGAGGTTGTAGTTCTTTATGTATATAATTAATTAATATTTTTCTAAAACACTTGTATATAGTATGTGGTTGAAAAGAAAGACACGCGCCCATTGATCATGGCTAAAACTTTTGACTTTATGAATTTCAACTTAAATACTCTTTCAAGTGAAGATTGAAGAGAGCATAAGAATGGGGGTTGAATTTGATTGCTGGTACCCTCAAATTTATCTATTTGGGTTGTTTCCTGCGAAAACAAGCTAATCCTTTTGTAGTGGCTTCAAATTGTATGCAGCAATTTTCTACCACATTTCCTGCAATAAAATCAGTGATCAGTCCATGTAATTTTATTGCATAAAAAAATATAATTTTATCTTTCTATATATATATATATTGTTGGATATATTCAAAATATCTTGTTTTGTTTTATGTTAAAATATTTTGTGAAATCTCTTGTTTCATTCGGTTGGACCGAGCTGATTGATTGTTTAGTTTGATGGTTTAAATCATCTTTGGTTCGGGTTGACTTTCCGATCAAACATACCTTATAGATCCAAAAGTTGCACCTGATCAGAAAGGTGTCAAACGAACAGGTACCTTTACACGGTTAAATCCTGACCACCGTAAGATTTTTATTGACCTATTGGGTGATGAGTGAAATGTTACATGCACTTTCAGGTTAGATCTAGATCGTTGGATCAAGTTCATGCCTATTGGTGAACAGACACATGTTTGTTGGTAAACAAGTACATACCTATTGGTGAATAGGCACTTGTAAGTCTATAAATAGACTACATATCCATACCAGAAGCATCCAATTTAAGCATCCAGATTCTACCCAAATCATGTGTGAGAGAGATTCATCGGCTTTCAATACTATTTGGGATCATCAATCTTTATACAGAGTGTTCTGTTGCGATCAGACGGTGCACATCCGAGAATCACAACGAATCTTGATCAGGAGCTTCATTGTATCCTGAAGGCATTTTGTCACTAACCCCTTAATGCATTCGCGATCTTAATCGAAGGGAGAGAAACTTGTCTAAAAGAAAGCGAATTGATCGTGTCTTAAAGTTTATTTATCAACAGTGTAGATTATTTTTTTACTTTCCATAATCCTACATAATTTTCAAATATGAGGGCGTCTGTGGATCATCTCAAGTGGACTCCATCTATAAATCCTATGTTCAAATGTGATGCCACAGTGCGACAACATGAGGTGATTAAAGTAAGATGGAATCGCCACTCATGCTTAATTTTAAGAGCTCATATGTGGATGTGGAAATTCTGCAGGTAGGATCTTCTTGAGATACACTGTAGATGGTGAAATTGGTTTTCGTAATAGCTACGATGAGGGTGCCCTATTTGTCGCCTTCCTTTTAATTGGTTGAAGGAGAAAATTTAATTTTATTCGTACATCATAGGGGTGCAACTTGGATCGGTTCAGCCTGAAAACCGATTGAGTCAAACCGTTTTCGGTTTGGTTTGGATTGGGTTTCTAAAAATTTGATTCGGTTTTTGTAATGGAATTATAAAATCAAATTAGATCGGTTGGGTTTTGGGTTGATGTCTCGGTTAAACGAATCAAACCAAAATATTTTATGTATGATATAAAACATAATTATTTTTTTATATAAAATGTAATTATTAGAAAATCTGTCCCGACCTAACCCAATCCAAACCAAGCCGAATTTGCAATTTGAGTTGAGATGGTTTGGGTGTAAGGTTTTCCCTTTCAATTGGGTTCGGTTTTTGGGTTAAGGAGTTCAGTTTTGGCTCAACCCTATAGTCTATATATGTGTTTATATATGATATATATTGTAGGCAAGATTTTGGTGAACACTATCCACATAGACCAAAGATGTTCGCGTGTTCTTCCACGTGTATCAGGGTTGCGATAGTCAAATTCGACCTGAGCCTAAACAGCTATAATACAATCGTTCATGGGATATTGCTTTAACTGAGAATGGGGGAGTGGGCCGAGAAGATGTGGAAGGTGGGTTGTGATTACAACCCGACGAAGGGAGATACTCAAGTTCGAATCGATGTTGCCTCAAGAATTGACTTCTAAGTATTCTCAACTACTCTATCTCTCTATCTCTCAACTAGAATCACACAAGGATTTTCACACACAATTAACCTAGGATTGTGATATGGAACCCTTATAGCAAACCTAAATCTCAAAGGATGGTACAGATGATGAGAGTGAGAAAAGCCCAAAAATAGGGGCTATCGTTTTTGCATTAATTCCTTAGAAAGTGGAGGTTCCTATATATAGGAACCTCTACACCTGTTATACTCTAACTCTAACTCTCTAATCCTATAAGGATTAGGAGAGATAGAGGTCTCAACATAAATTCCACAACGCATAGCTTATCTTAATGTCAAGTCATTGTTTTCATTCATATATCATTACAATCATAATCATGCTCATCTTATTCAAATATCAATGTCACAATGAACTCTATCATGACACATACACAAACACAATCTAAATTGATACCATGTACTCATGAACTCTGTCATGATACACAAACATCATCTGAATAGATACTATGTACTCATGAACTCTATCATGATACACAAACACCATCTGAAAAGATACCATGTACTCATGAACTTTGTCATGATACATTTCCACACTCAAGGCTACCAACTCTCATGGCACATTCTATATAGTAACAGTCATCCTTTTCTCTTATCACGCCATTCACATAACACAAATCAATCATAACCACAGTTGAGACTAAGTAATATTCATACATTACACCACTATCAATTCACAGTCACACTGCACACCACATTCAAACACATAATCACACAATACACCAAATTCAATCCATAGTCACATATCAATCAATGCAATACATGCAGATGAATGCAATTAGCACACAGATGATGAACAACACACACAAACAAGAATAACATGCAATATGAGGTGTGATGGAATACTTTTGATGAATGAGATGATGCAATGCTTACGCAAAGGGTGTTGGGCCAAGCCTAACCATGAACTTAATCCCACATCTCCTCGAGGAACCTTTGTTTGAGGAATGTGCTCATACGGCCATGTCAAGGTCCCTCTTATCTAAAGAGTACCGAAATTACATTATCCATTTCTTTTAGGGGATTCTTACCCAAGGTAGAAAATGCCACCCTCTTTTCTTTTTGGGGATAATTTCATGGTAGAAAGCTACCCTTTTTCCATTTCCTTTTAGGGGATAATACCTAATGTAGAAAATCCACCCTCTTTCCTATTTGGGGATAAATGGTAGAAAGCCACCCCCACACAATCACACAGTGAACTCATCTAGAGTCACTCTCAACCTCTTTCCTTTTTGGGGATAATACCTATTGTAGAAAATCACCCCCACACAATCACATAGTGAACTCATCTAGAGTCATCTCAATACAATTTCCAGTAAATGCATCTAGCATCACTCCTAACACATCATAGTTCATAAACACATTACTGTTCATAGGGCTCATATAGGACCGTCATGCCATATTTCAACCAACGTACATGCTTTGACTTCCACTCATTCTAACCTCATGTAGCATACCTTATAACATGTTATAACTCCCTAGAACCCTTATCAAACACCATATCATACTACACATGGTCATAGCATACAATAAACTGAGGTAAGTAGCCCATTTTGTTGCACAAAATCTTATACGCACATTTTGCATAAAAAGCAACACCACATGCAACTCAACAACCTCAAACCAATGTGTCTACCAAATTTGGGACAATGGGGAGCTCGATAGGTGGCTTGGTAGCACCAAGGTACCTATCAAGGAGCTCGGTAGGTGGACTCGGCAGCTTAAGCAAAGAGTTTGGGTCCCTCGGCAAGTGGGCTCGGCACCTGCCGAGGTACCTGTTGAGGGTCTCTTTCAGCCCAAAATCTCCAGATTCTCTAGGGCTTCGTGCCCAACCTTACACAACCTCAAATTTATACTTTTTCACATACAAAAACAAGGATTAAGCTACCATTCATCAATTCAACATATTACAAACAAAACCTAAGATCTACACAAGGATTTACATGTTAGATCCAACCCAAATCTCATGATTCAAAGCATATAAACTCGTGTCATCATATCAAGTGCATAAATTAGCATAAACATGGATCGATCACACATTATCATCAAAATAAGAAATTTAGATGCTTAATCCTAAAGAGTTATCATAATCTTACAAAAACAAGTATTGTAGAAACTATGGAAGATCCCTACCTAAAAATCCTGCAGATTTCGATCTGCAGTATCATCATCGTCTTTTTCATCTCCTATCTTTGTCTGCCTTTTCATTGATTGTCTCACCAATCTCTTTCTTTCTTTTCTCTCTTCATAATCCTCTTTGTATTTTCCTCCACCTTGTAAAATCTTCCCTAACTCCTTGTTCTTCCCATCTCTTCCTTTTTCTTCCATCTTTGAATTTCTTCTTCTCTCTAATTTTCCTTCTAACGTATGGTTTGTTACCCTTCTTTCTTCCGAATCTCTAATCCTACCTCTTTCTTAATCCAAATTTGAATTTCTTTATTAAGATAGGAATTAACTTCCATCATAAGCATCCTACCATTTTGATTCTAGTCCCATTAGTTAACTTTCCTACTAAGTTATTGTTACTAATTACAATTACTAATTAATATTATTCTGATTTAAATTAGATCCTTCTAGTACTTCTCTTATGGGCCAAACGACCAGATCCCTGGTCAGGCCCAATAGCCCAATTAAGGTTGCCTACATTTTTAAATTCTCCCCTATGCTCTTCTAATTTACACATTGATCTTATTTCTAAAGTGTTCTAACCATAGCTTCTTGTTTCTTAATTTTGTCAGTCCTAAGTTCCCTTGGCAAATGTAAAGCTAACCCATATCTCTTAATGACCAAAATCTATATTTCTAAGCTAATAAATCCTTCTAATAATGAATTTAATTATTTTATTAAATTCTTAGGTTATGGGTCACTACAATCTCCCCCTCTTAAAGGATATTTCTTCCTCGAAATTCAACTCTATAGACTAACCCAGTCAATCTTACTTCTAAATTTACAATAAAGATTAGAGTCATATCATGCATTGCAATTTAACCATACATAGAAATTCCAAATTAAACTTTCATTTCATTCCAAAGATAAAGTCAAACATCAAGATTAAACTAGCCAAATGCTACCCTAGCATATACATCGCTAATTCTTAAGACGAGTCACAAGTGAAGTTCCTTGCCATGCGCAGATGGCTACTACAGAAAACGAAAAACTATAGTAAAAATAAAATCTAAGTCGTCTAGGGAGTATCTCCCTCAAGAGGTGTCGAAGATGGAGGTGGAGGCACAAAAGTTGGAACAACATCAATCGTTCGGCTACACCCGAGCATTACCTGAAAGACTGGAGTGTCTTCTCTACCAGCAAAGCCATTGTGCTTTGTAGTGTGTCCTGACTATTCTTTCCTACCTCGACTTTCAGCTCAGAGTTGGATTTTTCCAAGGCTACAAGCCAAGCATCCACTTTCATGCTCCTACTAGTGTCAGCAGGAGGTGGAAGCTCCAAGGTGATGCTCTAGAAGAGAACTCTGCGGTTCTTCTTGCAGTTCGGTTGGCTCCTTTTCGATAATGACTCGTCTCCTAGGTGGCTTGCTGGAACCGACTATCCTTGGTAAGCCCATCCTACCAATATTTTCCAACCCAAAAGGTGGAGTGGTGATGCCGGACTTCAAGTCAGGTAGGTGAATACCCCAATACTTGCCAACCGCACACATCAGGCAAGCAAAAAGTAAGGCCCCTTTCTTCTTATTCCGAATGTATTGAATGATATGTGTGATGATCATGGATGGTTGCAGAGTCTTTAGCCCGTGGCCACAAAGTGAATAGTAGTGGCCATGAAAGGAGTGAGTTCCTTCACATTCCTGGAACGAGGATAAACGTTGGTCACAAAAATTTTATGGAGAATGCGGTAGACGGATAGGAGTTTAGAGGCACGAAGGGAGTTATCTGTATTGCATTGTGCTCTCTTGACACAAAGAACTTTGGTAATCTCTATTTTCTCTTCCTCATTAATGTCGGGGATGGTGCTAAGGGAGTTGTTCATGGTTAGGTGCATAATCCTAGACACCAATTGAAGGTTGAGGCATTGGGTAGCGCCATATAATTTAAAGGTGACACTCATAGAGTCAAATTCGGTGTCGGTGATGTGACAGTACATCTCAAGGGCAACGAAGGGATATGCGATTCCACCCCAATCTAGGAAAGGTTCCCATCCTATGGCTTGGAGTGTTTCCACTACACCAAAGTGTGCCATGTCCACTATCAAATCTTTACCCGTATACTCATTGGGTTCGGGCGCATTTACAATCGGGGTGTGGGTCGTCTCAACCTTAGTGGTTGGTTCGGTTCTAGGTGGAGGGGAATCATCTTCCATTGGGTCGGATGAGTGATGTGATGATGAAGAAGAAGAAGATGGGGCTTGTGATCTCCTAGATGCAGATGCCCCAGAAGATTTTTCCTTCGTGGAAGGACCTTGTGTGGTTTTGGTTCTAGCCATGGAGTTTTCTAGGTTTACAAGAAAAACGAAGAACACAATGAAAATCTAAAAGAAACTTACCGGAATGAGGATCGATTGATGTTGATCAAAGGAAAAGTAGGAATAGCCCTAGAAATGCTTGAGGTGGTCTTGGAGGATGGTTTGAGAGTTGGGTTTCTTCTAAAATGAAATTAGGGCATCAATTTCACTTAAAAAGCTCGGTTGCATGCTCAGTAGATGCCGATGTCAAAAAGTTAAAAATCTTAATTTAAAAATTTTTCTATAAAATCATTCCTGATAATCTTCCATAAAAATATCATTTTATTTGAAGATACATTTTAATTCATAAATATGTTACAGGTCTGATCCAAAATCGGGATAGCTCTAGAAATCTTGATTTCTTAGATATAAAATTTATATTATGATCAGATTGGTTTATTTAGTGTTTCTTACTTCTTTATAATTTATTCTTGTCTTTTAACAACCCCTAAAAAATTTTATATGAATGTTAGTCAGTATTAGGGTCTAATTATAGGCCAAAATTTAACTTATTTTTACAGACTTGTTCTTTTCTTCATTATATCGCAATTTACTTGTTCATTCTCACTTAGCATTCTAAATTTCTATTCCCTAATTAGAGTTCCTAGGTTGATGTGTATCTTGGTGCAAAGTTTAGTGGTTCTTACATAGGCACATTCACACAGTCTATATACAAACATAGAAGGCACCAAAACTTACTCTAAGTGAATTCACACAATTCAAGCTAATCATAACAAGTTATCATGCTTCTACTTTCACATCCTAAAATTCATTAACTCAAAAGCCTCTAAATTTACAGTTATAGAAATCTCAACAAGTAGTCACAAAGTCCATCTTATGCTAACACGTGTCTAGGAACACTTTATATATAAGTACAACACACACTTCATAGCTTTACACCAAAAAAATCACATAGTCCACTTTTAAAACATCACTCAATATCAAACAATTCACCTGAAGTTTACAACACACATTCTTAGGTATAATTCCTAGGCTAATATGTCTCTAAGCATAAAGTTCAAAACTTATCTACACACTCACATTCATACATACACATATACATTTATATAAAAACACAAGCATAGAGAACACACCATACCAAACAATCACAGCTTATACAACAATTGGAAGAAAACACATTTCACTCAATTCATAGATGTGGATTCTAGGTTAACATGTTTCTATGTTCTCATCTTAGGATTTCACTATGTCCTATAAATTATAGATTAACAACTTACAACAATTATAACAATCAGTCATACAATTCACATTATGCATACACACACAATACAGAATACTTAGCACGTACATTCAGCACTCCATTCAAAGCATTCCACATCAGGTCAAGCAATTCATAAAAAACACTCAACACACCATTCACACATGTGAATCCTAATGTTCACTTCTATGTTCTCTTCACCTTAGGTAACTTAAACCTAGAGCTTTGATACCAATCTATCATGCCTTGGATCCGAGATATGTGATCTCGAGGATTTCCAAGGGAATAACCTTCGGATCCAAACCATGGATGCGACCAAACCAATCAATTAACTTGTAGTTCAACAGAGCAAACTAAGATAAGCGGAAATCTCATAAAATTGAAACCTTAAACTAGAACCAACTAATGTGAAATTCAACCATGAAATAAAAGGTTGTAACAAATTCATGCCCTCAAAACATAAACATTAAACAAAGTTCCAATAGCAAATCCATATAGTCTAGAGTTTCCATCCAGCCAGGAATCTCCCAAGTCCATCCTTA
Organism: Pachysandra terminalis; assembly: GCA_031762675.1. Classification (NCBI taxonomy): domain Eukaryota; kingdom Viridiplantae; phylum Streptophyta; class Magnoliopsida; order Buxales; family Buxaceae; genus Pachysandra; species Pachysandra terminalis. The sequence continues at coordinate 7,444 of JAUPMG010253016.1, read as the reverse complement.
ATCCAGAGGTTCACCTGTTTCAACATAGGGCGAGCTTGGAAGCCCAGTAGGAAAAATCCACAATAACTACAATAGCTATTTTCATAATCATATAATAAGTCATATTCGTTCATTAGTGTCACTAAACATTACCACCTTAGTCATGTAATCAACAACGTTAAGAAATCAAGATTATTTATTACAATCTCAACATAAATTTCACAACTCATTGCTCATCTTAATGTCATGCCATTGTTTTCATTCATATATTATTACAATCTAATCATGCTCATCTTATTCAAATATCAATGTAATCATGAATTATATCATGACACATACACAAACACAATCTATATAGATACCATCTACTCATGAACTCTGTCATGATACACAAACACCATCTAAATAGATACTATGTACTCATGAATTCTGTCATGATACATTTCCACACCCAGGGCTACCAACTCTCATGGCACCTTCTATACAATAGCAGTCCTTTTTTCACTTATCATGCCATTCACATAACACAAATCAATCACAACCATAATTCACACTAAGCAACACTCATGCATTACACTACTATCAATTCATAGTCACACTGCACATCACATTCAAACATATAATCACACATCAATCAATGCAATACATGCTGATGAATGCCATGAGTACACAGATGATGAACAACACACACAAACAAGAATACAATGCAATGTGAGATATGATGCAATGCTTACAATGAATGAGATGATGCAATGCATATGTAAAGGGTGATAGGCCAAGCCTAACCATGAACTCAACCCCACATCTCCTCTAGGAAACTCTGTTCCAGAAATGTGCTCATATGGCCATGTCATGGTCTCTCTTATCTAAAGAGTACCGAAATCACATTATCCATTTCTTTTAGGGGATTCTAACCCACGGTAGAAAATGCCACCCTCTTTTCTTTTTTAGGATAATTCCCATGATAGAAAGCCACATCTTTTTCCATTTCCTTTAGAGGATAATACCCAAAGTAGCAAATCCACCCTCTTTCCTTTTTGGGGATAAAACCCATGGAAGAAAGCTACCCCCACACAATCACACAGTGAACTCATCTAGAGTCACTCTCAACTTTGGGGATAATACCCATAGTAGAAAGCCACCGCCACACAATCACACAGTGAACTCATCTAGAGTCACTCTCAATACATTTATTTCCAGTGAATGCATCTAGCATCACTCCTAACACATCATAGTTCATAAACACATTATAGTTCATTGGGCTCATATAGGACGCACACACCATATTTCAACCAACTTACATGCTTTGGCTTCCACTTATTCTAACATCATGCAACATACCTTATAACATGTTATAACTCCTTAGAATCCGTATCATACTACACATGGTCATAGCATACAGTAAACTGGGGTAAGTAACATCTTTTGTTGCACAAAATCTTATACACACATCTGTCGAGACCGTTCAATCTTAGTACCATCGAGGCTTGTCCGACGTCGTGGTGGAAACATTGTAAAAGAATATCTTTGCAGTTCTATCTTGACAAATTTAGTGTCGTTTGCAGTACTAATTTGGTGGGGGTATCAATATGGCGAATTAATCTCGCATGGTATAAAGGGGCGAGGAGGATCAACATTGCGAGTTTGATCTTCTAGGGTATAAAAGGGCGTGGAGGATCAACATTGAGAGTTGATCTCCCGTTGTACAAAAGGGTGTGGAGAATCAACATTGAGAGTTGATTTCCCGCGGTACCAAGGATGCGTGGAGGATCAACATTGCGTGTTGATCTCCCACGGTACAAAAGGGCATGGAGGATCAACATTGAGAGTTGATCTCTTGCGATACAAAAGGGTGTGGAGGATCAACATTGAGAGTTGTTCTCCCGCGGTACCAAGGATGCGGGGAGGTTCAACATTGTGAGTTGACCTCCCACGGTACAAAAGGGCATGGAGGATCAATATTGAGAGTTGACCTGCGGTACCAAGGATGCGCGGAGGATCAACATTACGAATTGATCTCCCGCAGTACCAAGGGTGCATGGAGGATCAACATTGCGAGTTGATCTCCCATGGTACCGGGGATGCGTGGGGGATCAACATTGCAAATTAATCTCCCATGATACCAAAGGGGTTGAGGTAAATGCTGGTTTTCCTTCGGGTCACTCGCCTTTGACATTTTCCATATCTTCATTTAGTTTTCTTACTCAAAGTGCTTTTGCTAGAGGAAGAGAGATCCTACATGGGGTGTTGACAGAAAATGAATGCTTATTCTCCTGAATTCTAGCGGTGTGCTTGGGGTTTTCTCATACATTCATGTGAACTAGAAATTGTTCCTTTACTTTTTTGGTGAACGTGGTTTGATGTTAAATGGAGGAATTGAGTGGGTAGCTTTTCCTTATATTTATATTTTCTTTCGCGTTCAGAAGCTAACTCTAGGTTCAAAATCAATCTAAGAGAGGAGTTAGCCTTTTATGTTCTCTATTTGGTGTCGTCTAATTGAAATGTCCTCTTCACAGACATCTTAGTGAAGGAAGAGACTTTGATGTCATGGAGACTACACTTTAAGACAGAAGATGGTGTGTGATACATCCCTAAGAAATCTGCAAAGGTGGAGATGTGTAGTGCGTGAAGTGGGGTGGAGCAGTTGGAGATCATGGAGTCTATCGCTTCTTCAGTTAACATATAGGGTAGGATTGTAATCATCTAATGTCATGGGGTAGTGGGGGTAGTTATTTGAATTTTGTTATTTGTTTCTTTATTTAATCTCATCTCTTTCATTGTAATCTTTATCCAATATCTTGAATCAAAAATTGGTCTTCGTATCTTGGAGGGAAGCTATCCTCGAATTTAGCTAATTGGAGGTTCGGTTGCCTCGAATGAACCGTCTTCTCCCTTTTCTCTCTTTTTATTTGATTTTTTATGTTACAGCCAATTAGGCACGTAACAAATGGTATCAGAGCCAACGATTCTAGATATGGTTGAAGAGATGAAGCAGATTGTAGATGTGACGATGCAACAACTCTTCACCAAAAATTTTCAGAATATGAAGAGTATGGAGGAAAAGTTTGAACAATTGGCAAGGGGTTTTGATAAATAGATCAGAATTCTTCATTTTCTCCAAAGTTGTCTTCTTTCCATAGATGTTGAGAATTTGGACCAAGCAGCTATTAATGGCAAAAGATTCTTTAGAAAAAAGAGAAGGCTATTTGGGAAGAAAAAGAATCACAAGCAGATTTTGGTTAAACTCTTCATCAACAAATGCCGGACTAAAGTTTTTGTTGAGATTCTTCATTGAATTTCAACACAAGATGAGAAACTCTCGAGAATGCAAGTATTTCGAATTGCTTTTTGGGATCTAGGAGGTTTGCAATCTCTGACCTTGAGGACAAGGTCAATCCAAGGGGATGGAATGATACGTCCCTAAGAAATCTGCAAAGGTGGAGATGTATAGTGCGTGAAGTGGGGTGGAGCAGTTGGAGATCATGGAGTCTATCGCTTTTTCAGTTATCATATAGGATAGGATTGTAATTATCTAATGTCATGGGGTAGTGGGGGCAGTTATTTGAATCTTGTTATTTGTTTCTTTATTTAATTTCATCTCTTTCATTGTAATCTTTATCCAATATCTTGAATCAAAAATTGGTCTCTGTATCTTGGAGGGAAGCTATCATCGAATTTAGCTAATTGGAGGTCTGTTTGCCTCGAATCAACCGTGCACTCCCTTTTCTCTCTTTTTATTTGATTTTTTATGTTACGGCGGCACGTAACAGTGTGGAAAAACAATGGCTCTTTCTTTGTTCCAATTTTATTTGACTCTTGCAAACTATGGACCAAGTCCTAGCCAGGTTAATTTGGAACACTTCAGTGCCCTTGAAGGTAGCTTTCTTCTTCTCTGCAGCAGCATGGGATAAGATTTTGATCACTGATCATGTAATAGAGAGGATATTGACTATCCCTAACAGATGGGTGCTGTATAGGTCTGAATCTGAATCAATAGATCACATTCATTTAGATTTGTTATTTTGCGCATAAAGGGTTTTCTCATATTATGCAGAAGTGTAGTTACTTCCTGCGAACTATTCGTTGAGAAAGAATTTAACAGTTGTATCTTGAAGGTAAAGATAGAGTGGCAGGGGTGTTAACTTGTATACTTTGACTCCTCTTTCATTGGTCATCCTTATTGAAGGTTCCCCCCCTTCCCCTTTTAAGTGGAGATTTACAGGTGTAGATAGTTGTGTTTTGCTTTACTAGATTGTTTGTGTGGAAATTGCGTATGATATTCTTATTCCTTATCACTAATCACAGGGGAGAAAAAAAAATTCTTATTTCCATTTTTCCCTAGGGGAAAAAAATTCTTATTTCTACTTTCTCATTTCTTTTTTCAGTAGCTTTGATTTCTAACTAGGAATTTTGTTTCTTCCTTTTCCCCCCATGGTTCCGTTGTAAAGCTGAACAAAGCCCCTTTTATGTTGACAAAGAGATATCCATTAGTCATGGCAACAAAGGCAATGAGGTACTTTCTGCTTTCATTGTGAGAAACGTCTCATTTAAATCTCGATTTCTCGTCCCTTAAGCTTTTTAATCTGTATGCATTAATCAATTTTCAATTTACTATAGTACCCTGAATTTGTAAATTAAAGATTTCTTTGACTGAAGACAATGTTGACTACAGCTGACATAGATCTCTACACTACCTTTTTGGTGAATTGTGTTGCTAGGAAGATTTCTACTATTATGTCTTTAGATCTGTACTTTGTTGCTTTGAAGTGGTGTAGCCTTTGACATTAAATCTTTACACTTCTTCCTCGATACCCAGTATGATTGAGGGGATCATGGTATCCCTGACTTATTGGGCATCTGTTAGAGCTCAGTTTGCTGGTATTACGGCGACGGACATTCTGAGAGAGTGGGTCCAGATTTCAGTGAATGGCAGTTGCCATTCGTCTCTGACCCCAGTCTGGTATCCCTCGGAGGATGGGTGGGTGAAGCTTAATGTTGATGGCGTCTTTCAGGATCATTTTGGTCTTTCAGGGATTGGTGGTGTGTACAGAGATTGTGGTGGGATATTCTATTTGCGTTCTCTAGCCCTGGTGGAGGCGGAGAGTCGGTGAGGGAAGTTTTGGTGGCTTTAGTGGCCAGTTTGAGATATGCTAGAGCACAAGGTTATCCAGATTAGGTTGTGGAGTGCTCTTCGTCTTCTATCATTGCTTGGATAGGGAGACTTGAGCAGTGCGTGTGGAGATTCATACACTTGGTTCTTTTGGCTTGGTACTTGAGCAAGGATTAGAACATCTCGTTCTATCTTGTGTCTAGGGTGGCCAATCTAGCGGCTGAGGTGTTGGTTAGGAGAGGTATGGGAGGAGTGTTATGTTCGCAGGGGTTCCATCTTCGGAGATGATGCTGGAGGTGGACTGAGTATTATTGGGGGTGGAGTGTATCTGGTGGGTGGCTTGGTATCATAGGTCTGTAATATTTCTTTGTGCTTTTTGTTGTTTTCTTTTCACGTGGGTTGAGATCAGCCATGGTGCCTGTACTCTTGCTTTCTTCTGATTCTCTTTTATATAATTCATCATTTATAAAAAAAAAAGTAGTGTAGCATTTGAGGATAAACTTATATAAGACTATTTTGTTTGGTGGGGGGAGGTGTTGAGTGTTGAGTGTTGACGTACTAAGGGACAACCTGGTATGCAAGTCCCATTCCTTGTACATCTTATCTGGTCTTCCTCTGGGTGTCTCTTTTAAGTCTTCTTCTTTGTGGGGTCGTCCAGCATAGAGAAAAGAAACGAAGCTTGGAACATTCTTTTTGGTTTTGGTGATGGTGGTTGTTTTGTATGTGTGCCTTCTATCAAATTCGCCAACTTAAATTATATGCTCTTTCCCAGTTCAGGTGTCAGTTGTTGAATGATTAGAGATGCTTTAAAGGGATTTCCTTTGGAATGGCATGATGGAGTTCACATACCACCTTTTAAAATGGGACCAAGTGTGGTGTTTAGAGAAACGAGGATTGGGGCTTAGACCTTAAGCCTATTTCAATAGAACACTCTTAAGCAAATGGTTGTGGAGATTTGTTGAAGAGAGGGATAGTTCGTGGAATCATTGTTCAGTCAAAATATGGGAACTGAAACAATGATTGTTATTGTTATGTGTTCATGGGTAAGGTTGTCAAATCGTGAATCGAATCGAAAATCGTTAGGGGCCGTTTAGAATCGAATCGTGATTTTAAATCGTAAGTCATAAGATTCATAATAATTTCAATAGAAGTAGAGTTTTGGGTTTATGTATTGGGATTTCTCTTAGGAAAAGGGATTTTTATTATTTAAAATATGTAAACAACATTTAAGTATGTTAATTTAATTGTGTGAGTATTATATTCTAGATAAACAAGGTTCAAACGAGAAAAAGGGAAATTTTTCTATAAAAAAGAAGCGAACATTTTTCTTTGGTGTTGCAGAGTTGAATCGTTTGAATCATTTGGATCGAATGATTAAATAGTAAATCGTAAGATTCAATGTATAGATTATAAGATTCAAACATAAACCGATTTTTTCACTGATTTGAATCGATCTAGTGTCAAATCGAATCGAATAGTAAGATTCATACAATGAATCGTAAGAGTTTAACAACAGAAGTCATGGGGTCCCATGGGATAGGTTTATGGGTCCATAACTAAATACATGATTTTTTGGCCAAGTGGGTAAGTTTCATCATTGGAGATGGGGCTGAGTTCACTTTTGGGAGGATGCGTGGTGCAAAAATGGTTTTGTTGTTTGATCCACATTCTTGGACCTTTTCTCTGTAGTTACCAATGAGACTTCCCTAGTCAATGATTATTGAAAAGGATGGTAAGGTTAGTTGGGGTCTTTGCCTGCCCTTTTGGATATGATATAATTGACCACTACATTAGAACAACGTAAAGTTGTTTGATTATAAAAAAACGATGGGTGCTTCTCAGTTTGGTCCTTTTTCCAAGTTTTGCTGAAGGGGAGGCATCTTTCTATCCAGTTAAGGTCACTTTAGGACATTGATCTCTTCCTAAGACGTTTCCATATTGATGTGCCCAACAAAATTTTGACTGTTAATCATCTTATTCCAGGAACTAGACAATCCCAACCAATGTGTCATGTGCAGAAAAGATGCAGAGCCATTACCCTCTACTATTGTCCTATCGATTTGCAACTTTAGTTATCCATTTCTTTTTAAGCATGTTTGGAATATGATTTATAGCTTGAAGCCTGCTTAGTGCCCTCAGTTGTTGGAACCTCTCGGTGGTCATAGGAACTTGTCCTTTTGTTGAAGAATTTGCCCCTTTGCCGTTTGCTGGACCATTTGGAAGGAACAGAACCATCACATTTTTAAAGACAAAATCAGAAGTATGGACTTTGTAATTCGTTTGTTGTCTGATTTCCTATTTTAATGGTCACTCGGTCTTCTATGTCTTAAGGCTTTGAGGGTGTGGGTTTTGTGA
>JAUPMG010253005.1:2721-21666 GCA_031762675.1 Pachysandra terminalis | reverse complement strand
ATCAAATTGCCTTTATTCAATCTCGAGATTAGATCATAAAGTCTATTCTCGGATTTGGAATAAGATCAAATTGTCTTTGTCTCGAGATTATATCATAAAGTCTGTTGTCGGATTTGGACTAAGATCAATTTGTCTTTGTCTGGAGATTAGATCATAAAGTCTATTCTCGAATTTTTAGAATAAAATCAAATTGCCTTTTGAAATTCGGATAATATATACTCAGGCGGGAGATTGATAGATTATGTCCGGGCGCCTGCCAGGTGGCTTCTCTTTATTGGTCCAATTTGAATATTCAATTGAAGGATCATCATTACTTAATTAACTTTTTTTACCTTATTAAAGAAATTTCTTAAGCCACAAGTACATTTGGGTCTGTTGGTCTACTTTTTGAAAGGCCCTATTAAAGAAATTTCTTAAGCACAAGTACACTTGGGTCTGTTTGACCTAATTTTTGAAAGGCTTCAATGGGAAGGACTTTATGAAAAAGGAATTTGAATCAGATTCGTATGTTAAAAATTGTGTTTAATGTGAATTGTGTTTAATGTGAAAATTTTATGTAAAAGGATGTTTGTGTTATGTTTGTCTTTTTAAAGGATGTTTAATAGAAAGGAAATGATAATTTTATCATTTTAAAAGTTTTACCTAAATTTAGAACATTGTTAACTGCTCTCGGATAAGTGATTTTTAAAAGCTGATGCACTCCAGCTACAAATACCCAAGCATTGGCGAAATTTTAAAAATAACAATTCTAACCCCATCACATTTTTAAACCTTTAAAAATAATATTTTTATCCCAAATATTTAAAATAATTCTATCATTTTGTCTTGATAAGTCATTTACTACACTTTCTTAATCCAGAATTACATTTGGTAAAATTGAACAGAAACGTCGTGGTGCCTGGTGGGCGCCAGGCTTGCCAGGGTGTCCAACACATCGACAAGCATCCAGCACGGGTGGGTAGCCTCAACAGGGTTCCCCAAGGAATTTTTATCCCGTTGAGCCCTTTTTGCCCATCCCAACGCTCTCGGATATCCCGAAAAGCACGACTTTTGAATGTAGGGATTTTCGACGTAACATGAAAAGATCAAATTGAAAGACTTTTGAATGTACAGATTTTTTTATATATTATGAAATAATTAAATTAAAATGCACGACATGACATAACTAACTCATATATAATTGATTAAATAATTATTTAATTATACATTTGAGATTTACAAGTATTCATAAAAAATGAGACCTCATTTCCGAACGAAAATCCGTCAAAAAAGTTTTAATAATCCTTAAAGTGAATCCGTCAAGAGGGTTTCAATGGTCCTTAAAAGGATAACAGCCACAGATGTCATCTACGACAGAACCAAACCTCGCCCAAGACTACTTATAATTTTAATACGTCAAACAACAACAATATTTCCAAAAAAATTACATCTTTACCCCTAAAATGTTAAAGATAATTTCCATCATCTTGTCTTAGCACCCACTTAGCAAACATTTATTTAAAAAACAAAAAAACATAAAAATAAATAACAACCAACGTCGATAAGGCTATTTTTGGCACTTTGGATTATGAAAGAAACGAAAAGAAAATACCAGAAATATAACTTTCTTCTATTTGGGTGAAGACGGAAAGAATCAGAGATAAAGATTTGGAAAAGAAATAATTTGATAAATTTTATCTCCGAAAGAAACAAAAAGAAAAGTAAAGAACACTCTCCAACACTTCAACCCAATCCATAGCATACTTTGTCCTTTTCTAACGACCAATCAATCTCGTAAGAATTTATGTGAATTTACTGAAAAGTCATCAGAAATCACTGATTTTCATTTCTTCATATATTTTAACCAAACACTTTTAAAAAAAACAAATTATCATTTTTTTTCTTTTCTTCAAAAATCCAAAGTTCTAAACATATACCTGGTGTTCCCATTGAATCAATTACTTAAAAGTACTTGTCAAAACGCACAAGGTGGGCCAATTGCAAGCAAATATTTAGATTATCAACATTACCCTGAACCGATCAGCTTTCGGATCTGAACTGGATTGCTTCTTACCAAGGATGGTAATATTCCAAAGTTTTATTCATCTTAAGGGTCTGTTTAAATCACATAAATTCAAGGGCGAGACTTGGAATTGACACGTGTGAATTTCAATTCTTGCGCTTGGATGACCAATTTCACATGAAAAAACAAAAAAGACCCATTTCTCATGATTCATGAGAACTATAATTTACAACTTGGGGGTGCTTATTGTAATTCCTGCGATCCAATGAATGGTCTCACCAATCCAACTACCGGTCCGACCAACCCAACAACCATTCAGATCCGGACCTAGACCGCCTGGTATCTCCGACTCGAATCAACAACAAGTCCTACAACCCAATGAATGGTCTCACCAATCCAACTACCGGTCCGACCAACCCAACAACCGATCCCGCCAATCAAATCCTTTTTTTTTTAAAAATTTGAGAATGTGTTTTTTTTGGTACCAGATCTGGACTGACCGGTATCGCCGATTCGAACAAAACCCAATCAGACTAGTCCAATACCCGAACCCTATACATTAAACCTTGTTACCATCCATCTCTATTTGTAAGACAATCCATCACTTGAATTAAATAAAAAGTAGGAAAAAGAAAAATCTATACACTAACTATACAAATTAATTAGGCTGCGTAACGTACCAACCAAACAACAGAATTTAAAATCATAAGATTTACAATTCATATGCTTTCCAATTCTCATGTTCTGTTCTGATCTTAGAAACCAAAACCAAAACCACAATTCGCCTGTAAAGGATCACTTGGATAAACAAGATCTCAGATCAATCTACACTAACATTAAATAAGAAAAGAGGCACACAACAAAATTAGCTTCACAACCAAGCCATTACATCACCTACTACAACTTTATTAAATATCTTCAATATAACATGTTCTGATAATGGACACCAATCCCTGTTCAGGCCATTAGGAGGAACTCTGTAAATCAAATCTCATTTCACCCTGGAACAATAGCACATTCATCTACTGCATGAACACCATGTGAGACTCTACAGTGCCTCTCTTAATGCATTGATAAGTTGTTAAACAAAAACTAAAGCAATCACATGTAACAGTTATAAAAGTGTTTCATAGTTCTGAAAAATATGTAGTAAAGTCGAGGAATGGAAAGGAAAAGCCACTTTTCTTAGTATAGTTTAACTGTCTAAGAACAAGAAAGCATGAATTTGATTGAAAATATAAATTATAACGTTTAGATGACTTCTAAAAGAAAATGCATGATTTTGAATTGCTCAACGATAGTCCCCAACTTCAAAAAAAAAAATCTTTTTCCGTTCCAATCTTTACTATTACTATCCATTCCAATCTTTTTCCATTGTTTCGTGGGGAAAAGAAATATAAATGTTGGATCAAAAATTATAATCCTTTGAAAAAGTATATTCCAGTAGGAATCTTTGAAAAAGAAAAGTACTTAACTACTTTCCCATGCTTTTTAAGTGTTTAGATAATTAAGAAAACATAGGACTCACTTAATATCACTTTTCCAAAGAGCTCTAATTTTGACCATACCTCTACTTCTTTTTCTCTCAAATCAAAAGAAAAACTCTAAAAAGGAAAAGTGATTGAACCATTCTCCTATTACTCTTGCTCATCTTCTTCTCTATACTCGCTCTCTCTCTTCTAGACAACCAAATATATCCAAGAAAAGTGATTTCTCCTTTCCATTCCACAACTTTACTATTACTTTCCAATGAAATCCATTCCCACGCTACTTTCCATATAACCAAAAACACCAGATGAATGAACAGAATGACAAGCAGATAACAAAGAATATTCTCAAAAAATATTTAAAGTATTTGTGCCTCTATCCATGCATTGGAGAGTTTTTAATAAAAACTAAAACAATCAAATATAACAGTTATGGAAGTATTTGATAGTTCTGATCATTTCCAACGAGTAGTCAAGGCATAGGATGATGTAATTAACTAAAATCTAGAAGACAAGCCGGATATGAACACCCAATAAGACAATCAAAGAAGCACCAAAAAGATTTGCTAAATTAAAACAGAGAATGAAAAGCCAATTAACAGAAGTAAAAAGAAAAAGAAAAACGGAAAAGAAGATAATGAAGGTTATGTAGTAGTAAAAAAAGCATGAAACACAAAGCTACTGATGGTTTTGCCTCAGAGGTAGTGACAAACAGTGTATCGTCATCTATTCATCCGATAATACGTGCATATTTAGGCATCACTGGCAAACCCAAACGGCATTTCTCTGAAGCCAAGTAAAGATTGATCCTTCACACTCGCACAAGAATACAAAAGCTAGCTATCTTTCATCAAACAATTCATGGAAAATAAGAAAACGAACGATTGTCAGATAACTCAAACACAAGAACAAGAACTTAACCTATAAACAAAAATACTGAGGACAGTACACGTGGCACCTGATTTAAAGAGATCCACCAGACCTACCATGTCACACGTCTTCACCACGTTTCAGCCCAAAACATTGTTGCCACAGACAAGAAGGCCATATATAGTACCCTTAATCTAACATCTTTCTCGCTTAAAAAATTAAAATGAAAATACTAAGGAATTTCACGACTGTCATTTCAAATGAAAGAAGTCTCCTACACACAAAAGTAAAGGGCCAAACAGACGGACTGTCCAAGTGGCCAAACCAAGCGTTTCCCAATATGGATTTGCCATGCATCCATCAAGTAGCAGACAAACCTGTCTAACTAGGAAACCGAACTGTGTCAGACAAACGCTATTCCACAAATACATGGCACCGCAACAAAAAAAAGCAATCACGAAACACGATTTTAAAGTTGGATAAAAAAAAAGTTGCGCAACAAGGTTAATAGAAAGCTGAAACACAACAAAACAAATTCATTATCCCTGTCAAAGGAACATAAAAATCTAGAACTTTTAAATACCTTCTCACAAAATCATATGAAGCCCTGTGGAGCAATCAGCATGTTCCTAATGCATGATTGTCATCTTCACGACTGTTAACTTAAATTTTTTAATCCATCCATGTTCAAGGCCAGGACTGAAAACTAAGATTGTCAAATCAATGAATTCCTATTACAGGCCATGAAACATGGAATGAGTTTATCTACTGATTGACCAGGCTCATCGGTAAATAATGGTGACAAAAAGTAAGAATGGATCATACAACTGCAGAGATACATAAGCAAGCCCTCATATAACATACAGAACTGTTTATTTACATGTGCAGCTTTTGGAGCCCAAACATGGTCAGGCTACTACATAGAGCAACCTTCAAATCTCCGTTCTTATAAAGCAATCCTCAGGCTTACAACAAACTATGGGTCTAGTCTATTCATAAGGCCCTCTCCAATCGTTTCCCTAAAATTTTCCCTCCTTTAGAGATAAGTTTGAATAAAAAGTTGTATTTTGAGAAGAGCTCTCCAATCCTTTCCCTATAGTTTTTAGTCACATCTTTTTAAAAATTTCAATTTTATCCTAAAAGTCTCTTTTAAAAAAGACTTGGGGTTTGGAGAGATGGGGTTTGGGGCCATCTCGAATCCTTTCCGTATATTCTATTTCCTCTAATCTTTTTATTTTATAAGACCGATGTAGTTTGGAAAGAGATTTGGGGATCCCAAAACATTTCCTTTGATTTGGGGAAAAGTTTAGGGATTCCCCAAATTTGGGGACGATTGAGAAGATTTTTTACCCTTTTTCCCCAAATTTGAATTTGGAGAAGGTTTTAGGGGAGAATTTGAGATGCCCCAAGAGCCTCCAATCGTTCTTCATCCCCTCCCCAAAATTCAAATTTGGGGAAAAAAGACAAGTGGAGATAAAATAGGAAGTATCATGTGGGGAAAAAAGACAAGTGGAGATAAAATAAAGACAACAGATACAAAAAGAGAATGCTATTCAACATGCATTAAATTAAATAGAAGAATCTAATCCTCACATATACTAGTGTCTAAATTTTTGGAAGATATTCTAGCTTCTCCATCTCTTATGATTTCACAAGTAACGAAAGAACGAAAGAATACGAATGTAGGGATTGAAGAAAACAGTCAAGTGAACATGTTAATGCATCAGAGAGATTCCCAATGACAAGTCCTCATGCTCCAAAGGAGTTCAGATGTCCCTGTCTGTTTAATCGTCACTTGCAAAACCAATATAAAACAAAGAGAGAAACAATTAACCATTTAAAAGTAATCTCTAACTAGGAGATTCTTATCTCAAGGTAAATCTCAAGTAACAAAAAATTATGAATGTAGGGATTGAAGAAAATAGTCGAGTGAACATGCTAATGCATCAGAGAGATTCCCAAAGACAAGTCCTCATGCTCCAAAGGAGTGCAGATGTCCCTGTCTGTTCTATCATCACTTGCAAAAACCAATATAAAACAAAGAGAGAAACAATGAACTACGTTAAAGTAAATGAACCACCAGAGATTCAACCACAGCAAACAACAAAATCATGCAGGTGTCTCAGATTAATTCACTTTCCATGGTAATGACTCATAGTAATCAAACCTATAATAGTATCTTAGGCACTTATTAGTGTAAACTCAACCATGAACCTACTGGAAAATCCCCCAAAAGCACTCAAAGAACGAAACAGAAAGAAAGAAAGAGAGGGCATAATGATTAATGAGCCCCGTTAAAATGAAAACCAAGAATGAAAACATCAATAATATCCACCAAAAAAGAAAAATAAAGGGATGAAAACACTAACAATCAAAGAATACCAACACCAAGAAGCATCTAACAACAAAACACACAAACAACATTAGTTAGCAATGTTAGGCTATACAAGCGTCGCAAATCCCATTTATGCATCAGAGACATTCCCAAGACCAAGTAAACCAAGAGGGACTCGGTTAAAACTCAAAATACACGAACCACCATGGATTCAACTACAACTAACAACAAATTCAAGTGCCTCAGATTAACATATTTTTCATAGTAATAACTCATAGTATATTTAAAACCATCATAGGCACTCGACGCATAAAAGTAATACCACAAATCGGCTGGAAAGCCCTAAAAATTCACAAAAAGAGAGTTATAAATACCATTTATGCATCACAGACATTCCCAAGACCAATTCATCATCCTCCAGAAAAGTGCTGATGTCCCTGTCTATTTTAGCATCAACTGCATCTAATTCGCATTCCATGACTAATTTTAGCACTCAATGAAGAAAATCATCAGAAAAAAATATGATATCTCAAGAAACCAATGTGTACACAACAAGGGCCTTGATCAAAAAAAACCCAACAACGTAAATCCCAATCCATTATTGAAAATTTAGTCTCTTAAGTTCATGAACTTTCCAAATTTTCGACTGAGTTCGCCCAATTACAATGAGTCAATGAAACAAAGAAATTTAAAGCATTCGAACATAAACCCAGCATCCCAGATACCCCGGAACAATTTCTTTCATAGAAACCCAAAAATTCAGATACCCCAGATAAATTTTTTTCATAGAAACCCTAAAACCGAACCAGTAGCAGAAATCCAGTCTTACAAGCTCATAAATTTCGCAGGAATATAATTGCATTAGCTCAATCAGAAATGAATCAATCAAAACAAAAAATCAAAAACGATCAAGTAACGTTTACATCAAAAAACTAGATGCCTCAGATAAATTTTTTTTTTCACAGAAATTATTCAACCTACTTTTAACCCATCATCGGCACGATATCAATATCACAGTAATAAATAAATATCTCAAATCACAGAAACATAAGCACCAAAACAAGTTACCAAAATGCTAGTTCTTCAAACCTCAACTTGAGGCTCTTGTATGCTAACGAAAGATAATGGCAGCATTCAACAATAAAGGAAAAAAACGAAATAAAATTACATGAAACAGTTTTTAGTCTTTACGACCCCAAATCAAAATCAAATTGCATGAAACGCATATGGATCTAAAGAACAAGAAACCAATGTAGATAGACAGTAATTATGTATAAAATCGTGTGAATTGATGGTGATAGTGGAAGAGAAGGAGCAAGACGGCTTCGATAGATACTGTAGTTATATAGAAAGCCTCTGTCCTCAATTCTGGGTTCTAGGGTTTTTGCTATGAATTCATTTTACCAAAGGATACCCCGACAATTACAGAAAGACAATAGAAGGCCGTTTCAAATGTAGAGGTGTCAATGGGCCGGACCACGCTCGGTCCCATCCCAGTCCATTATAAAAAAATAGGTCCTAACCCATCCAAAGCCCGCTCACGGTCTGATCTTTGGAGCCCAAACTCAGTCTTATAATTACTCTTAGGGTTAGGGCCAGGCTTGGCCCCATCATTTAAAACCACAAGATTCATGAACATATACTTGTAATAAACCAAGGCTATATTTTTTTTTTTTGGTTTCCCAAGGTATCCCCAGGCTTCGCCCAGGACTATTCCTCCGAGTTACGGTCGGGCGCCGAAGCGGAGACCTCTCCTAACAAGGTTTGCTGCATCCACAAGGACTCGATACCGAGACCACTTGCTTAAGCGACCCGAGCCCCTTCCACTCGGGCCAACCTCCGTTGGTAAACCAAGGCTATATCAATGTTCTACAAGGTTTGCATATCTAGACCATAGAAAAAAACATAAAAAAAAAAAAAAAAGGAAAGCAAACATACATGTTAATAATGGTGCATATGTCATGGTAATTAAAAAAAAAAAGTAAAATGCACAAAGGAATAGTTCTATTAGATTAAGAATTTTTTATTTAATATAACAAATGTGATAGGATTAGGTCTTATAAAGTGGGGTTAAAATAGGCCCAAGAATGAGCCCAAGCCCTAATCAGCCCGCCGAAAAGCAACTTAGGGCTGAACAGGCTATGGGTTGGCTCGCACAAGTTGACACCCCTATTTAAATGTAAACACGGCCAGGACCAACTCATTTATTTATTTATTTATTATTATTATTTTGCCTCATCTTTTTTCTTTGGAGATGAAAACATGAAGGTTTTATAATACCTATAATAAAACCTTTATACGTCCTTTTAAATCATAAATACATGAAAATATCTCTATTCTAACGATTTTCAACAACTTTCTAGTGAGTTTTTATATATTTCGACAAAGTTGATTGACTACTAAGAAAACATAAGAGATACCATGGATCAGGTTGAAGTATTAAAGAGTACTCAGTCTTTCTTTTTTTTTTTTAAATCTGTACCTTTCTTATGAAAAAGGTTTTGATCCCCAAAAAGAATATATTTTCTTTTCCCCTAAATCCAAGGTTCCAACCTAAACTTAAATAAGCTTTCACGTGTAAGATAATCTGTTACAACAGGTATCTCTTTTGGCAACATACATATTTTCCAGTATTGCTGTCAGATATTGGCAACTGAAAAGTAAGTCTTAGACTGTACAATCTAGCATCTGAGACCTCTTGTGGCTTATGCTTTGATTTCCAAGTCCAAGCCATGATCAAACAATTTAATAAAACTGCAAGAGAAAACAGCGTCGATACTAACATTCTTAATTTCTAATGGCATTGATCGGTTTGAAGCTAATTAACAACACTTGGAACTGGTATGAAAGCATCACCATTCACCATAATAACAATTGCAATCATACCCCTCCCCAGTTCACAAACCAATATCAGCTTAGAGACGATTCTTTGTCGTTGGCTTCTGCATTTTCTCCAAGATTTTGATTCACCTTTGCCACTTCAAAATTGATGCAAAAGCAGGACTCGCATTCTCATTCCAGATCAGGCGAACC
The DNA here is from genome assembly GCA_031762675.1 of Pachysandra terminalis. NCBI lineage: Eukaryota > Viridiplantae > Streptophyta > Magnoliopsida > Buxales > Buxaceae > Pachysandra > Pachysandra terminalis. Next base: position 11,939 of record JAUPMG010253005.1, on the reverse strand, counting down.
ACCAGGGACCAGCTGCATAGCAAACTAATGATGTCAGTATCATTCCTACAACAGATTAGGGCTTGGCATTTGCCTTTTCTACTAACTGTTTCAATTTTTCAGGAGATTGGTACACATTGAAAACCAGCCGAGTTTCTTTTACCAAAAAAGAAAAAGAGAGAAAAGAAAACCAGCCGTGCTTTACTTACAATGGCAATGTTGTTCCCATTAAGCAAAATCTGATCAAGCTTTGTTATCCGTCGCCCCTCGGCTGTGATTTCGCTGGAATAAAAACATTCACAACGTCAGGCATAATGGTGGAGAACCAGGGTAAGCCGCTAGTATCAACCGATCACTAGACTGGAAAAAAAGAAAAAAAGAAAATGCAAGTCGTTAAATAACCAGAATACGGGTCATTGAAGAAGTATAGAACTATAAATTTCTTTTTCTAGGTGGAAATGTGAAATAAAAACAATTCCAGTGAAACTCACTAATCATTGCCATAACAAGCCGGCATTTAACACTCAATTCCAGGGAAAGATAGCACCAAGCATAAACTGCATAAACGCAAATGTTTGCACTCCAATCTCTTAGAAAGAAGACTGGGAAGGCAATAAAGACAGAAACTGAAAAAGACAATAATCGATCACACAAACCCAAGAGAACATCACATTACAAGAAAAGTCAATAAACATAACCAACAGCTTATAACAAAAGACCGTGAACATCTTTTCATAGTCACAAGTATCAAGTCATTGGCATGCCATAACACGTCGCCAGCAGTTTGTGTCAGTCTCGCTTTCTTGTTCTGATCATCTACCAAATGATAGAATTTTTACACTTCAATGGAGAGAAACCCTCCATGGCAAAGTGCCATTTTACAAATTCTAGTGGTAGTTCTAGCAGTCAAATAAGTCCAGGGAAACATTCTCTCATACTGAGAGTAAATAACACATACCTCCCTTATGAAATACCATTGTGCCCCCTGTCAGAAGACGTCCGTTCAAAAAACTAACGTCCAATTGTGCTTTTACTAAAATAACCTCGTTGATAAGGCGGAATTTTATATACATAAAATTATTTTTTCGAAAGACAATTACCTTATACCCATCTTCGTTGAACCAAGGGGGGTTTTAACCTTTTACAGAAACCAAGGCTTTTACCCTTCTGTAAAAACCCTTTCAATAGCAAAACCCATGACCTTATTCGTTGAATAGCAGCACCCATCACTTTTTTCGTTCAATAACAGCACACATACCGTTTCAATGGTAGCACCATCTTCGTTGAATAGCCGGCATTCTCGACCACAACGACAGTCAAAATTAAGTAAAAAGGATAATTTTAATAGCAGCTCCATTGTTGAGACTCCAACGTTCTCGACCACAACGGAAACAAACAAAAAGTGAGTCGTGAGCATTTATTTTTCAGTTTTATTTAGATTATATTTTATCTTGAAAATGGAAAGTTTGCATATCTTTTCGCCTTTTTTTAAGTTATCATTTTCAGCATATGTACTGTTGTGGATTGCTTCTTACTGGATAGGTACTTTTCAAGCTCTATATTGGATTATAATGTTATCTTTACATGCATTTTTCTATATTTATTTAAACTTTGGTTTATATTGTTATATGTATTGCAGTGTTTTTCTGTACTTATGGTGATCATGCACTTTTTTATACAGGTTAAAATGTTTGACTACTACACATTTGTTATTCATTGTGGATCCAGATATAATCTGCCACTTGGATTTGGTGGACGAGTTGCGATAAGTCAATAATATTGCAGTGGAGAAAATAGTCATTATAAAGTACAAACTTCTAGGATACATAAATAGTGATAACGACATGATGGAGATGTTTGCTTTGTGTAAAAGACATAAGAATATTTATTTGTGAGGAGGCTGAAGAGGATGTTATTGATGATGAATGCTTTGATGAATATGTAAATGTTAGTGATAATGAGAATGGTGATGATGGAAACCAATGAGGTACTTAAGTACGGATGGTAATAGTGGAAATGTATTATACTTGTTAGAAGATAAGGATAGAGGACATACAGAAAATGAGGATTCGATACATTACTATTGATGGTTTATCTGACTACGACCCAGATGCCGACTATGAAAGTCTCTCTAATTCATCTATAGAGTCTTGTGATCATGATGATTTTGAAGATGAATTTGGCATAGCGAGAGATATAGAGGATCCAAAGTTTAAAGTGAATGAAAAATTCGCAAATGTTGATGTGTTTCGAGATACTTTAAGAGAATATTGTGTGAAAGAAGAAAATGAAAAGAGCAGGGTGACTGCAAAGTGTGGGGTGAAATGATGCATTTGGCGTATTCATGTATCTCCAATGCACGATGGATTGACTTTCATAATGAAGGCATATAAGGGCGAGCATACATGTAATAGGTTTAATAAGAACCCTCAAGCTGCATTTACTTGGATTGCGAAGATTGGCCATCTACAGATGAATCAGACTTTCGTAGTTGGCATCTGGGTCATAGTCAAATAAACCATCAACAGTAGGTATCGAATCATCAACTTTTTTTATTGCCTCTATCCTCATTCTCTAACAAGTATAATACATTTCCACCAACATCATTCGTACTTGAGTACTTCCCCAGTTTCTATCATCACCATTCTCATTATCACTTGCATATTCATTAAAGCATTCATCATCAATAATCTCCTCTTCAACCTCCTCCACATACAAAGAAATATCCTTATGTCCTTTACACAAAACAAACATCTCCACCACATCTTTATCACTACTTATGAAATGCTTCTCTCCACGTCTCAATCTTGGAAGTCGTACTTTATAATGATTGTCTTCTCCACTATAGTATTTGCGACTTCACAACTCGTCACCAAATCCATATTACATTTTACATCTGGATCCACATTGCCTAAAATACTCTATCCTACCTCAATAGTGAATAACAAACATGTGGTAGTTAAACATTTTGACCTACATAAAAAGGTATGTCACCAGATGTACAGATAAAAAGTGCATTACAAATAACAAAATAAACCAAAGTTCAAACAAATATAGAAAAATGCATGTAAAGATAACATTATAATCAAATATATACTACTTTTACTGATAAAAAAAACATTATAATCCAATATAAAAACTTGAAAAATACCCATCCAATAAGAAACAATCCAGAACAGTACATATGTTGAAAAGGGAAACTTAAAAAGGCGAAAAGAAATGCAAACGTTCCATTTCCAAGGTGAAATATAATACAAATAAAACTAAAAAATAAATGCTCACAAATCACTTACTTTTTGTTTGTTGCCGCTATGGTCGAGAACGTCAGAATCTCGACAATGGAGCTGCAACTAAAACCTACCCTTTTTACTCGATTCTGACTGCCGTTGTGGCCGAGAATGCAAGCCATTCAATGAAGATAGTACTACTATTGAAACGGAATGGTACTGCTATTAAACGAAAATGGTGATAGGTGCTGCAATTCGACAGTAATTGGTTCTACTATTGAAAGGATTTTTACAGAAGGGTAAAAACCTTAGTCTCTGTAAAAGGTTAAAAACCCCTTCGTTCAACAAAGATGGGTAAAGAGTAATTTTGTCTTTCAAAAAAATAGGTTTATATACAAATATTATTGCCTCATCAACGAGGATATTTCAGTAAAAGCACAATTAGACGTTAGTTTTGTGGACGGACATCTTCTGATAGGGGGCATAGTGGTATTTCAGAAAGGAGAAGGGAGGTATGTGTCATACCTCAAGTGAGGTAATTGTAAATTAACCTAGAAAATTTAAAGAAACTTTTTCAAAACCACCACCAAAGTAAACACCATTCTTGAGAACTAATTGAATAATCACACAAAATAGAGAGGCACCTGCCTAAACTTGCAGAAAACAATTCATTTGTTTTATTCGTGAAAGAGAATTTTCATGGCTCTAAATGAATATATTGAACAGCATTTGTAGTACTATTTATTATTTTTTTTAACTGTAAATTACCCTGGAAAATTTAAAAAACTTTTTCAAAATCACCACCAAAACAAACACCATTCTTGAGAAGTATGTGAATAATCACACAAAATAGAGAGGTACCTGCCTAAACTTGCAGAAAGCAATTCATTTGTTTTATTCATGAAAGTGAATTTTCATGGCCCTAAACGAATATATTGAACAGCATTTGTAGGACTATTTATTATTTTTTTATCAGTAAACAGAATCTATAGTACTATTTATTTGGGCCAAGACGTTGACTTACTGAGCCAATTACTTTGCAGAACCATCCAAAATAAATCCAATTTAGTGACTTGAAATGAGTCTTCTTAAAACTACTGACTTCATTTGCAATTGCTAAAATAGAACCTCTATCTGAAAACCAGATAAAGTTCTGAAAAGGGAGCACTGCTCATACCATAATGTTTAGCGTGGGATAAGTGCTTTGGACAAGAATTTGAGTTAAGCAGCTCCTTCAATAGCCTTGTTAAGCGGAAATCAGCACTTCGGTTTTGTTGTTTTCGTTATTATTAATACATATAGATGGGTTTTTAGTAAACACAATCCATGTATGCCGAATATGCTCGAGTATCCTCCCAATGTCTCTAGATCAAGGTAGTTAGATCTGACTTGGGCCTCAACTGCTATGATACGGCCGTTTCCAAGGCGTTTGTTTGAACCGAGTATTAGGGAGCGGGTTGAGAAGGTGTAGAAGGTAGGCTGCGGATACAACCCGACGACGGGAGGTGCTCAAGTCCGGACCGCTGCCACCTAATGAGTTGCCTTTCATAAGTCTTCCCAACTCAGTATCTCTCTCTTTATCTTTCCAGAAATCTCTGTAGAAATTTCCTAAGTAGGGATGTCCTCACAATGTGATCTCTCTCTCTCTCGTCTCTTCTCTAGGCTTCCTCTCTAACTTTTTTCTTCCCTTAGCCTAAGCTCTCAGGCTTTATATAGGCCAAGGAGAATCTCAAGGATGGTCCCCTCTCATTTGTAACTGACATTTGTATTAACTCTCTCTCATCAATATTGTAACGGTCAAGTTATTAATAGTGAACGATCAATTTAATGCTTAGCTCATTAATGGTCAACTCATTAGATAGTTCCTTGTCGTCGGTTGACATCATCAAACCACAGGTCAGCGTGCCAAGGTCAGCCGACCGCCAACGGTACCAACGCTCATGGCCGCCACACCTCAAGGACCGTCAAAATCCCCATGCCAGACTCTCACCCGAGATGGAGATCTCCTCTCCGACGAATATCTTCAAATCTCATGCACACGAATAATTAGTTACTGAATCGATTATACGTTGGTCGGGTCATGCCGATCACGATTCTAAATTTGGTCATCTCATTTCATGCCGGGGATCCAATCATCCAAAAATCGAGCATTTCGTGACCTCTGAAAGCATCGGAGTGGGCAAAAATGGGCCCAAAAGGACAGGGATACTTCTTGGAGAAAACCCTACCAGGGCTCCACAGGACGCCCACCCCAGCTGGGGTATCTACCAAGTCCGGTCTCGGCCCCGTGGAGCCCTTGCTAGATTTGCTTTTTCCTTGTTTTTAAATATCTTGAGCAAAACACCCATCCTAGATCCGCTGATGACATTTATTGACGAGTCCGAGACAAGCTGTGCTCGTTAAAGCCTCAGCTTGTCTGTCGAGAATGCCCAACGAACCCATTCCGACCAAATTCACAAAAGTTGTTAATGTCTCAAATCTCAATTTTAAGCCAACTTGGTAGTTCAGGGGTGATGATGTGGCATGAACCTATCACGTCAACATTTCATGCTGACATGGCACTCTTGCCAAAAATGACTATCAACAATATACATATCTACATATATACTTATTGGCCATGTGTGTGTAAGCAGCTCCTTACAGGAGCTTCAACCACACACTCAGGCACAAGTATTGATGTCACACCCATTACCATGTATTCGGTACTTGCTAGCAATGACCTTAAACCATAAGGAACTTTGGTCCCTACTAAATCTCCTCCATCATTTGCCTAGTTGAAATGAATTTCGAGCCATAAGATTTCTTAAGTTCAAATAAATAAGTATTTAACTCGAATATAAAGATGCTGATACGAATCCTCAAAAAGATACTTGCTCTTGCCCCATATTAATTGAAGCTCCAAGTCTCCATCCTTCAATCGACACCACCAATAGAGATGGAAATCCCAACTTATATGATAGAAGGTGAATAGAAGAGACTCCAGGACTTGAAGAGATGATTTACACTTTCTTAAATCTTGATAATCATGCAACTAATGCAATGTAAAAGATCCTTTATGGTTTAATTAATCAACCTTCAAGATTAGATCAAGGATGCCAGTCAACGGAAAGCTCATGACCAGGAGAGATGCTTATTTAGTAAATACTGTAACTGAATAATAGACTAGAAATGATGACACCGCATAGCCACAAAAGAACATTAAGCATGTATCAAAAGCTCCTTATGGTCCCATTTCCATTCCTGCAGAATGAGGACATGGCCAAAGATAGGTTTAAGAAAGAAACCGAACAAAAAAGCTCCTCCTACCAAAGGATTGAAGAAAAAACCGAAATACCCTCTTTTTGTTTGGAAAGGGTCTCTCCTGATTAGTGGACCAAGTAAAGCGAGCATCCACAAGAGGGATATCAATGAGTTGATTCCTGTTAATTAAACCCATCAAATCCCACATCTGACTAGTCACCGACCACAAAATGGATCTATCCGACCTGGTCCTAGTGACATTAAATCATCACCAAGACACCATGGAACACTCCAACACCTAGCCCTCTCAAACTCATCCCAAAGCACAGACAACTGTTGATTCTCGTTTGGACGATAAACCCCAGAAATAAATAAGGCAGGAACTAAGACCTTCCATATCTCTCAGCACCATAGAAAAGGAGAAAGTGCTAATAAAAGCATCCACAAATGCGAAGCAGCTTCTTCTTCAACCAAACAGAACACCCACTGGCATATTCACAGTTGGCATAAATGAAAAATCAACCTCCTAACAGCCCATATTTCAAGGAAGAAGAGCGAGAAACATCCTCCATCTTAGTTTAGAAGAGGACTAATATATGGTTTCCACACCTCTAAAGCTGACCTGATAGAACACCCTTCGTCCTTATTATTGAGACCCCAACAATATAGGAAATAATGTTGAACTTCACAGCTAAACCTTCTCAGTCTCCCAACTTCTTCTCCTACCTACACTTTTCCCCCCACTACCAACCAGATTATCATTCAAGGTGCAGGCAAGTCTCAAATGCTCCTTATTCTTCTTCTTGGACAAAAATGTAACGATAAGTAACTCCTTAATGTAAAAGTTAAACAAGGGTAGCATGCCTCTTACATTTTTATGGTCAAATTCACCTATCCCAACAACAACAACCCCACAATAGCTCAGGCCTTGATTGGTTTCAATTTTGGATATTGTTTCTAGAAATTTTTATCCGAGACTCGTTTTGGGAGCGGGAGCTGAAAGTGCATCAGGTTACCAAGCCACACTTGTCCCCAGAATCTCCCAACCCCTTTTTGTTCTTTCCAAAACACTTTTCCATTTTAATGGTATTTGTAATTCCATGTCCACACGTCATGTCTTTAATTTTTGCAGTGGCATATTTGTTTATATCCATGGAAACTCATAAGCAGAAGCAAACAAAAACTAAACCCGACTGGATATCACAAGAATCATCAAGCACACGAGTAGCAGTTTGTTTCTCTACCTAGGGCTAGGGCTGTCAACGAGCCAAGCCTGAGCCCAAAAACAGGCTCTTCATTTTAACGAGCTTGAGCCAAGCTTGGGTAGGCTCGGCTCGAATAAAGCTCGACTCGGTCATATATGATATATAAATTTATGTATCATAAATATTATATATATATATATATATACACACACACACATATATATAGATAGATATATATTAATCATTAAATACAAAATTAATGACTCATGTAAATACGAGTCGTGTTTAAGTCAAATACATAGTTATTGGTATTTGATTTAAATACAAAATTAATGACTAGTGTAAACACGAACCGTGTTTAAGTCAAATACTTAGTTAGGCATTTGATTTAAATACAAAATTAATGACTCGTATAAACACGAGCCGAGCTTAAGTCAAATTCTTAGTTATTGGTATTTGATTTATACAAAATTAATGACCTGTGTAAACACGAGCCGAGCTTTTCCCGAGCCGAGCTTTTGCGAGCCCAGCCTGAGCTGTAAAAATTAGCGAGCTCGAGCTGAGCCTAAGCCGGAAAAAAATTTCCGAGCTTGAGCCGAGCCCAAGCCTAATCCAAATTTTACGAGCCCGAGTCGGTTCAAGCTCACTAATTTTTTAAGGCTCAAGCTCGAGTCACAAAAACTTGGCTCGGGAAAAGCTTGGCTCGGCTCATAAAAGCTCGACTCGTGTTTACACAAGTCATTACTTTTGTATTAAAATTAAATACCAATAATTAAGAATTTGACTTAAACTCGGCTCGTGTTTACACAAGTCATTAATTTTGTATTTAAGTTAAATACCTAACTAAGTATTTGACTTAAACACGGTTCATGTTTACACGAGTCATTAATTTTGTATTTATATCAAAACCAATCACTATGTATTTGCCTTAAACACGGTTCGTGTTTACACGAGTAATTAATTTTATATTTAATGATTAATATAAATATATATAATATTTATAATACATAAATTTAAATATCATATATGACCGAGCCAAGCCTACCCAAGCTCGGCTCAAGCTCGTTGAAATAAAGAGCCTATTTTTTAGCTCAAGCTCGGCTCGTTGACAGCCCTATTTCTACCTAAATAACTAATTTCTCAAAAAAAAAATGGTACTAAATTTATTCAAAGTAAAATCAGTAGATTGGTCAAGACAGAAATCAAAGCTTTTTCTCCCAAGATACACAAGCTTGAACTCATTCATACCAAGTAAAGTGCAATGCATATACAGAACTATAAACAAAACAAAACCCTAATTCCTCTTTTCAGTTTCAAACCAAATCAAAGACAAACTAGGGCAAGCAAAGCAAGAAATGGAGAGAGAAGTAAAAAAGAGTTACTATTCAGTGACGTCTTCAAGAACCATGTTGACATAAACGTCGAAACCCCTTAGGGTTCCAACGAGCTCCTTATCACCTTTCATGATCACCCATATTTTCGAACCTATGCATCGATCGATCAGCTCTGCAACAACACCAATACATCAACCAAATTCTTTGAATTCTTTATTGAGAATAGAGAAATA
>JAUPMG010252996.1:0-21667 GCA_031762675.1 Pachysandra terminalis | reverse complement strand
TAGTGTGCACATGGGATGGTTGTGTGGCCCAAGAAAGGAAGGTTTGACTTGTCTTTCTCTATTAGTTTGAATTTTCAATAATTAAAGAGGGAAAATCTCCCTAACTACCACTATCCATAAAATTAGGATATGTGGGATTGTGGAAAAATTTCCCACTACGTCATCCTTTTTCCTTGTATCACACGACCAAATAAGGAAAGAAGAAGAAGAGAAAGAAGAAAGAAGAAGAAGCGGCAATAAGGCTAAGGAAGAGAGAGATCCCCGGAAGAGATTCGTGGTGATTTTCGATTCCAAGAGTTACAGAAAAAGCTTAGGAAGAGAGGTAGGGATTTCCTTAGTTTCTAAGGTAGACATGTTTGTAGAATATAATAATTCTATAGAATAATGCATATAGATTCATGATGGTGCATATGGTTGACTTATGCATATAATCTATAAATGTTCTATGTTATGTGATGATTATGTCTATATTTGTTGAATTATGAAAATTGGGAAGAAATCATATTTTATGAACTTTGATTCATGAAAATTTAGTGATTTGATCACGTTGATCCTTTAATTGAAGTTGGGTTTTGTTTATAGCACGTTAATTAAATTTATGATGGTGTAATTCAAGATATTTGATGCTTAAAAACCTAAATTTTGGTATATGGAAGTTTGGACACGAAGCCCTTGAGAGAAAACATTTCTTTGGGCTGAGATTGCCTGTTCGGCAGCTGCCGAGGTCACCTGCCGAGCAGAGCAAAGTCTTGGGCCCTGCTGTCGAGACTCAACAGCTGCCGAGAGGTACCTCGACAGGATGCTTGACAGCTATTAAGACTCCTTATGGGCTTGAAATATTTATTTTATATTTTTATTGGGTTCCCTTTTCATTTTGGAACAAAATGGTCCAAGTTTGAGGTCCGTCTGATAAGTATAAAAATAGTTATGAATTAAACACTGAAGATGTCTCAAAATTGAAAAAATGTCCTTCGGCAGGTAGCTACTGAGCATCTGTCGAGCTCCAAATGATTTGAAATTTCATGAAGAGCTCCATGAGAGTATTATGAGTGTGTGTTGTCTCGGTTTGTATGCGAAGTATCTGTATAAAGTGTTATGCAACAAAATGGTATGATGTCAGGATGAATGAAATTCAAAGCATGAGAATTGGTTGGAATATGAGAAGCGAGTCCTATATGAGTCCTGTGAACTGTGATGTGTATTATAAATGAAATATGAATACTGATATGATACGCAGGTTGTGGTTATGCGATGCTTGAGATATGCATGAGTTATGTTGAATGGTCCTTGAGTGGCCCATCCAAGTATTCGATATGCATGATGTTAGGAATGAGTTGTGGTGAATGGTCCTAGAGTGACCCATCCATGCATCAGATATGCATAAGGAACAAATGTGAAAATAGTTAAGGGAATTGAGCCCCGTGGGTTGAGAATCCCGCAAAACCATGAGGTACACATGGGAGGTAAGAGAGCAGTGTCCAGTTGTATTAAAATGGATGCCCAATAATTATTATTACTTGATAAGAGAGCTTCGTTCAGCTGTAGTAAATTGGATGCCAAGGTAGCTTGGAACCGGCTGATCACTGGAATAAGAATTTTATTAGTTAGCATTCATGCTATGTGTGTTGCATGATTTGCATTTGATCTTCATTTTGCATTTCATTCTTGTTTGTGTGCTTGTACCATCATTCCGGTGCTCATAGAACTCATATGGATGTATTGTATTGATTGATGTGTGACAATGGATTGAATTTGGTGTTTTGAATGACTACGTGCTCGATTTTAGTGTAATGTGTGATCATTAACTGAGTTTTAGTGTAAACTATATTTGTGACTAATTTTGTAGTGTGAATGGTATGACCATTGAAAGGGGATTTTCAATGTATTGAAGGTTGTAATGACCCAAATCCACTAAAAGAATACCCATATTTAATGATTTAATTTTTTTTCCAGATTTTAAAGGTATTTTTAGAATTTATTTAATATACGTAGTATTATTAATAATGCTAATGTGACTTTTATGAATTACTATTTAGTAGTTGGGGTCGTTTTGATATTATTATTAGTATGGGGTTTTGATTGTTATGAAATCAAAACAAAATATAGAGTTTCCGTTTTGAATGCACCTCCTGTAGGGAACGTGTGTTTGTTTTTGAAGCTTAGGTTTGAGATTGGATGAGTTTATAAGAGAGAATTTAGGGTTTCATTCTTTTCTATTGCTCTGGAATTTCAGATTTGAACTTTTGTGAGAGGTTGGAAAGAAAAAGAGAGGAAGAAGACGACTACCTTGTAAAGGATTTTGACGCCGAGACGAGTGAACAAGTAAGTGATCGCAGCCCGCATTCGCTAGACAAAGAGTGTTCGTAAGAGTGCTAAGAGACTCTACTTGAATCAAGTATGTTGCATAGGGATGATCATAGTTTTTGATTGAAATCAATGCCCTATTTTTGAATACATAGAATATATGATTTGTTGATTGATTGAATGATTAAATCCTTGTTTGAATGCGTTTTGTGTAGTCTAATGTGTTTTAAAGATGTTTTCAGAGGTTTATATGTGATTACAAGTGTTTTGGAGTGTACTAGAATACCTAGATTTGAATTTCAAAACTCACAGAAAAACTTAGATTCGCGCAGATCGGCCGGCATGCTTCGGTCCACTGACGCCTCTGCCGAAAGAGAGTAGTTTATAGGCAAAATAAGCTATTCGACGGGCTTCGGTCCACCCACGCCTCTGCCGATGACCACTAGATTTCATAGAGAGGTTCGGTCCACCGACCACTCCACCGACGGAGACTGTTTTCTACACTAATTTGGCTATTCGGCAGGCTTCGATCCACCGATGCCTATGCCGAACACCCTGCAGATTGCACAATAGTTAATGATTTCGTTTGGATGACTTGGATGGATAGTGTAGTGCTTCGGTCATTATTGTTGTTGATTTTCGGGAGCAAGACTTGACCATGGTGTGTTAATCTTGAAGTTCCGATGTGTTGGTTGCCATGATTCCATCTTAGTTGATCCTTATTGTTGTAGACCTGTAGTAATCTAATGATTGTGTATTGTTGTGAATACGTTGGAAGCTACTAAATGTATACAGTCATATTATCTGAGGGTATGGGGCCTTGGATAGTTTCTGTTGTTGGCCTTCACATGATATCCACCTAATGCATTACAACTAAGTTGGTGTCAAGTGGTAAGTAGACTGGGAGGTGTAATTCTAAGGAGAAACAACTGCGATTCCTTCGGATTGGGTTGACTACATACCTTGTGGGGTGAAAGGGCCCATAGAAGCTAGGGTAGGATTCTTACGAGTGCCTATACAGGTTCGCTACACCTTGAGTCTTGTTCATTCAGAAATTAGTCATACTGTATGGTAGCCTTCGTGCCATGGGTTAGCGCCCGGAACGGAGAGGGGATTCCGGTAATTCCTTGGATGTGTCCTCAAGTGGCCTTGTCGTTGGAAGAGTTTTATGAGGTGTACTTACTATGAAATATTAATCTTAGTTCATCTCATCTTGCATCCCTATCGTTGTTTGCGCATGTTATTCATTGCATTCATCCTAGGTCTTGTGCATGTGTCCATGATATCTATATCATCTCATAAATTATTCATCTTTCTTCTTCTTATATTGTTTTGCTATCGGATTATTATGGTACTAACCTTTGTGCTTGAGTCCATGAGAGGATGGGTGAACATTCGTTTGCTTCTTACTGAGAAATCATAGGCTCACACAACGTTTTATGTTGTAGGATGGGAAGAGGAAGGTCCACTCTAGTTGGAGTTGCTGCGTGGATTGTTTTGTTACTTTACCTGCTTGCTTGCTTTGCTTTCTGTCTATTGCCCTTCATTCCAGATGGAGTTAGACTATTTAGTTTGATTTATGTTGTTGACTTATTCTGAGGATCCTTTGGATGTAGTGGTAGTTTGGATTTGGATTTTATGTAGTTGTTAGCTTCCGCATTCTGATCTATTAAATGAAAGTACTTCATTACTTTTATTGCATTATATTGTGGTAGCAATCCGTGGTCCAGTAGTGGATCCCAAAGGTCTCACCTTGAGATCCATGCAATTCCCTTCTTGGGATTCGTGCTACGTATTTGGGGGGTGACAGATATGTATCAGAGCATAAGGTTTGCTCAAAATATGGATGATTTTGGTTAGGGACTATTAGTGGTAGGTATCACATAGAAACCAAAGATTAGGAGGAGAAACATAGAAACCACTATAGGATTGTATGCTGCGAGTTATTGGTTGCTGTTGTGACTATTACGTGTATGATTATACTTACTAGGAGGTGTATGTCGTGAGACCTAAATGGCTGTTCGGGGTGTTTAGATGGCAGAAGGGAGAAGGAACGCTTCCGTTGGTGAGAATTCTGCTGCTAGGACTGAGCTGACGCAGACCCTCAGATGGAGAACGTATTTCAGATCTTGGGCGACTTGGCTACGTATCAGCGTGATTAGATGGAGAGCTAGGCGGTGCTAGATGAGAAGAGAGTGCAGAGTATGGCTATGACTTTGCTCGAGATGTTCAAGAAGCTGATAGCACCGACGTGCGTAGGACGAAGAGAACCTCACTATGTAAAGGACTGGCTCCTTGATACAGAGAGGATTTTTAGGACAATGGAGTGCCCAGAATAGCAGTGTGTATCCCTGGCGACTTTCCTACTGAAAAGGGAAGCTCTTCACTGGTGGGAGATGATCGAGAGGAGCTTGACATCCGAGATGACTTGGGAGCAGTTTCATCTCCAGTTCTTGCAGAATTACCTACCGAGCAGCTACAGGAGGCAGATGGCATCCGAATTTATGCGTTTGGAGCAGGGCAATCTTATTATGGTCCAGTATGAAGACCGGTTCACGATGTAGTCCCGTTATGCACCTCACATGGTAGCTAACGAGGTCGATAAGGCAGTGAAGTTCGAGGAAGGTTTGCGGCCTGCTATTCGATCCAAAGTTGTTCCTCAGCATCTAAAGACCTACGCAGAAGTTCTTGAGTGCACTAGGCATGTGGAGTGAGACATGGACAGATTCAGAGCTTCGAGGGATCAACCCAAGTCAGACAGGAGCGGCAACAGTGGCGGTGGGAGATACCAGCCATATCACGCTAAACCAAGCCGGGACAGGCAGCAGTGATTGGATTCTCGACGAGAGAAGACTCCACCCCCAGTTGTGGCAGCACCAGCAGCACCTGTTGTACCTGCTGCTCCAGCACGTGACATGACACGTCAGCCCCTTCCACCTCAGGACCAGATGTTCCTCGGGAGAGACAAGAGGACTTGCCACAATTGCGGCAAGGAAAGACATCTTTAGCGATTTTACAGAGCATCGAGGAGAGACAGATGACCTACAGCTCAGCAGGGCAGAGGTCACGCCTTGATGGATTCCAATATTTCCCGTGATGACAACACTACCAATGCCGTGGTAGAAGGTACCGTTCCTCTATTTCACACTCCTGTGTGTGTGTTATTTGACTCTGGGGCATCGCATTCTTTTATCTTCTCTAGTTGCATGGATTTTCTGGGTTTACACCCTAGCACGTTAGAGCATCCTCTGTGTATTACCAACCCAGTTGGGGGTATCGCAACTCTCCATCGAGTTTGCGAAGCTTGTGTGGTGTGATTAGGCTAATCTGGAGGCAAATCTGATTGTGTTAGATATGCCCGAGTTTGAGGTTATTCTTGGGATGGACTGACTTTCAGCCTATCATACCAGGATTAACTGTTTTGAGAAGTCAATTCTTTTTCATTTTCCTGGAGGCCGATGCTTGACTTTCCATGGATCGGAGAAGGATCGTTTATCAGTCCGACTTCCTATTTACTACGGAAAGTGTTCAAAAGCTATCTTTGGAGGATATCTCAGTGGTGAGAGACTTTGTTCACGTATTTCAGGATATTCCGGGTTTACCACCTCAAAGGGAGGTAGATTTTTGCATAAAGCTTTTTCCTGGTACCAGCCCTATTTCGCTTGCAACTTACAGAATGGCGCCGATCGAGATGCAAGAATTGAAGGCTCAGTTAGATGAGTTGATCATCCTTGGATTCAGCAGACCTAGCACATCACCTTGGGGAGCTCCAGTTATTTTTGTGAAGAAGAAGGACGGTTCTCTTCGGCTTTGCATCGACTACAGGTAGCTGAATTGAGTCACTGTGAAGACCAAGTATCCATTGTCGTAGATTGATAATCTGTTTGACCAGTTGAAAGGAGCGTAGTATTTCTCGAAGATCAACTTGAGATTTGGATATCATCAGCTGAGGATTCGAGACGAAGATATTCAGAAGACCACCTTTCGTACCCGATATGGTCACTATGAGTTCGTTGTGATGCCATTCGATTTGACGAACATGCCTGCAGCTTTCATGCATCTTATGCATCGGGTGTTTCAATATGTTCTGGATCGCTTTGTGGTGATTTTCGTGGATGACATACTCACGTATTCGAGATTTGTAGAGGAGCATGAGGAGCATCTGCAGACTGTTCTCTAGACCTTGTTTGACCAGCACTTGTTTGCTAAGTTTGAGAAGTGCGACTTCTAGAGAGAAGATGTCAAGTTCCTTGGGCATGTTGTATCCAGAAACGGTATTTCTGTGGATCCAGCCAAGGTTGAGGCAGTTCTTGGTTTGGAGCGACCTAAGAATTCTTCGGAGATAAAGAGTTTCCTAGGACTTGGGGGTTACTATAGGAGATTCATTGAGGTATTCTCATCCATTTCAGCACCTTTGACTCATTTGACTAGGAAGGATGAGAAGTGTGAAGCTACTTTTGAGGAGCTGAAGAAGGGATTGATGTCGGCACCTGTTCTTGTTGTGCCAGTTGCAGGTCGGAAGATGGAAGCTTACACCGATGCATCATTGCAGGGTTTAGGAGCTATTTTTATGTAAGAGGGTCGTGTTGTGGCTTATGCTTCACGGCAACTTAAAGTTCATGAGCGCAACTATCTTACGCATGACTTGGAGTTGGCTGCGGTGGTTTTTGTTTTGAAGCATTGGAGGCATTATCTGTATGGAGAAGAGTTCGAGATGTTTTCGGATCATAAGAGCTTGAAGTACATATTCACTAAGAAGGATCTGAATATGCGTTAGAGGAGATGGGTAGAGCTAGTTATCGATTACATTTCGAGGCTTAGCTACCATCCTGGTAAAGCTAATATGGTGGCAGACGTTTTGAGTCACAAACCGCGAGGAGTTCTTGCTTAGTTGATGAGGCAGGAGCAGAGACTTCATGAGTTCATTGCAGACTTGGGAGTCCAGCCTTAAGATCAACAGTGTGATGGTTTCTTGTTCAACCTTGTGGTTAAACCATCATTGGAGCAGTAGATTGCAGAATTTCAGACGAGCGCTACAGATCTACTTGCACTTGCAGCTGACGACAGCAAGCCAGAGTGGATTGTTCATTCTGCCGGTTTGATCAGATTTCAAGGTAGACTTTATGTACCCGCGGACGAGAACGTCAAGAGAGAGATCTTGGACGAGGCTCATAAGTCGCGTTAATCCATTCATCCAGGGAGCACAAAGATATACAGAGATCTACGTTAGCATTATTGGTGGCCAGGTATGAAGAGAGAGATAGCTCAGTATGTGCACGGTGTCTCACTTGCCAACAAGTGAAAGCCGAGCACATGAGATTAGCAGGACTACTTCAGCCATTGCCAATTGCAGAATGGAAGTGGGAGCATATCACAATGGACTTCGTGAGCAGACTACCGAAGACTCGTGGGAGCTTGGATTCGATTTGGGTGATCGTTGACTGATTGACCAAATCTCTGTATTTTCTACCGGTTCGGATTTCAGCTACAGCCGAGGAGATTGCTAGATTGTACATTCGAGAGATCTTGTGACTACATGGAGTTCCTGTCAGCATTGTGTCAGATCGAGGGTCTTTGTTCACTTTGAGGTTTTGGGGAGCGTTGCAGAAAGCTTTGGGTACGAGGCTTGATTTCAGCACGGCTTATCACTCGCAGTCAGATGGCTAGACGGAGAGAGTCAACCAGGTCCTTGAGGACATGTTGTGATCTTGCGTGATGGATTTTGGAGGCAGTTGGGGAGAGCATCTACTGTTGGTTGAGTTTTCCTACAACAACAATTTTCATGCGAGTATTGGTATGGCACCGTTCGAGGCATTATACGGTTGGAAATGTCGTTCTCCTGTATGTTGGTCAGACGTGGGAGAGGATAGCATTCTTGAACTCGAGTTAGTGTAGCAGAGCATTGATATAGTGAAGCTTATTCGGGAGTGATTGAAGGCAGCTCAAAGTAGGCAGAAGAGTTATGCAGACAAGAGACGGTGAGAGCTAGAGTTTGCAGTTGGAGATCGTGTTTTCCTTAAGGTTTCACCGTTGAAGGGCGTTACGCGTTTCGGCAAGAAAGGGAAGTTAGCACCTCGTTTTTTCGGACCCTTCAAGATACTTGAGCGTATTGGACTTGTTGCTTAGCGAGTGGCTTTACCGCCTCAGCTTTCGGCCATTCACGACGCATTTCACGTATCACTTTTACGGAAATATGAGCCAAACCCTTTGCATGTGCTAGATTGGACGCAGCTAGATCTTTAAGAAGATGTTAATTATGTCAAGAAGCCTATAAAGATTCTAGATCGCAAAGAGCAAGTGTTGCGGAAGAAGACGATACCATTGGTGAAGATTCAATGGGGACATCATGATGAGACAGAAGCTTCTTGGGAGCGAGAGTTAGAGATTAGGGAGCGCTATCCACGTTTTTTCAACGATTGAGGTACACAATTTTGGGGAAAAAATTCTTTTAAGGGAGGTAGGTTGTAATTACCCAAATCCACTAAGAGAATACCCACATTTAATGATTTAATTTTTTTTTCCAGATTTTAAGGGTATTTTTAGCATTTATTTAATATACGTAGTATTATTAATAATGCCAATGTGGCCTTGTCGTTGGCAGAGTTTCATGAGGGTACTTACCATGAAACAATAATCTTAGTTCATCTCATCTTGCATCCCTATCATTGTTTGTGCACGTTGTTAATTGCATTCATCCTAGGTCATGTGCATGTGTCCATGTTGTCTCATATCATCTCATAAATGATTCATCTTGCTACTCCTTATGTTGTTTTGCTATCGGATTATTATGGTACTAACCTTTGTGCTTGATTCCATGAGAGGAAAGGTGAACATTCCTTTGCTTCTTACTGAGAAATCATAGAGGCTCACACAATGTTTTTTGTTGTAGGATGGGAAGAGGAAGGTCCGCTCTAGTTGGAGTTGCTGCGTGGATTGTTTTGTTGCTTTACCTGCTTGCTTGCTTTGCTTTCTGTTTATCGCCCTTCATTCCGGATGGAGTTAGACTATTTAGTTTGATTTATGTTGTTGACGTATTCTGAGGATCCTTTGGACGTAGTGGTAGTTTGGATTTGGATTTATTTTGTTTAGGCCTTGCTGAGGCCAAGTACTGTTTTATTTATACTTTGGATTTTATGTAGTTAGCTTCCGCATTCTAATCTATTAAATGAAAGTACTTCATTACTTTTATTGCGTTATGTTGTGGTAGCAATCTACGGTCCAGTAGTGGATCCTGAAGGTCTTACCTTGAGATCCGTGCAATTCCCTCATTGGGATTCGTGCTACGGATTTGGAGCGTGACAAAGGTGCCATGGGAGTTGGTAGCCTCGGGATTTGGAATTGTATCATGATGAGATCATGAGTACTTGGTGTTAAATGTGAATGTGAGAAATATTACTGTAACTTAAGGGACTCCACCTAAGTTGAGTGATTCATGAGAAAGTTATGAAAGGTCATATGTACTCATATGAATTGAATTGTGTAAGTATAGTGTTCCTTGTGAATGAGGACATGGTTATAGCATGACAAGGTCATGGGTATAGATTCTGAAATTTGTTAAGCTTGATGTTGATCATGAGATTATGAAATCTTGTATAAATATAAGTAAGGTGTATAAAT
Organism: Pachysandra terminalis; assembly: GCA_031762675.1. Taxonomy (NCBI): domain Eukaryota; kingdom Viridiplantae; phylum Streptophyta; class Magnoliopsida; order Buxales; family Buxaceae; genus Pachysandra; species Pachysandra terminalis. The sequence goes on along the minus strand of JAUPMG010252996.1, from coordinate 11,746 downwards.
TAGATTATAAGCATGATAAAAACAATGTGAGTGAATTACTCGTGTGATGTGAAAGTTGTATGAATGAATTGTTTTATTATATGACTACAAAAGTATCTGCTATCGTTGCTTTGGAATTTTCTTTCTGAGCTTCCAAGCTCACCCTTTACAATGAAACAAGTGAACTCCTCGAATGAAGTGGACCTTAGCTGGATGGACACTGGAGTTTATGGACATGTTTAAGAACTATGTTTTAATTTCATTTTTGACCCCATATGGGTAGTACTGTAGTAATAATTTAGTTGTTGTTGGTTATCTTGTGATGGAACTTGTTAAGGTGTAAATTTTATCAGAATTCTGCTGGATTACTTAGTTATGCTCTATGGAACCATGGGATTTGTTATGTATATTTTAGGATGGAAGCCACATCCACTGCGTGGATCTGAAGGTTCTTCTCTTTGAAATCCTCAAGATCCCATCTCTCGGATTCGAGGAGTGACAACAGGTTGGCGCTCTTAGAGTATGATAATTCCATGAGGATGTCCTAGCACAGGTGGGCACTTTCAGAGTATGATAGAGACGTATTTGTTTATCGGCATCCTGTCGTAAAGGGGTCTGGCATCCCGTTGTGGAGTACCTGTTGATATTAGCTTCATTGTATATTCGTTGTAAGGGTTTTGATCATCATGTGATTTATGTAATAAAGGATCATCATGGTAGCGCACTACCCTCTCCCTATGTCCATATGTCGGTTGTAGATTCCTTGAACTGACCGGGGTTCTTCCTTAGGAGGTTCCCAAGGGTTCTACCCATTTGTATCAGTGGAGACCTTACTACATGTTGGTCATATTCTTGACACGTGTCGTTATATTATTGGGATATTTTTCCCATACCATTTCTCATATGTATAGGGGTTAGCCGTATGAAACTTTAAGTTTGACAGTTGGTAGTTAGCCGATTGAAAACCAGCCATAGTGAATACCTTGGGACCTAGAGCGGTGCCCTTGGGAGTTGGAGTAGGATGGAGTGTCGAACCACTATTAATCATGTGTTTGAATGGTTTGCTTGCAATTTTTTATTGGTAGAATTGTATGCTTAAATTTTCATTGAATACATGAGTTATTGGTTGATTTTTACTGGCATATTAATTAATCAACAATAACATAATTCACTAGTTTTAAAACGATCCCTTAATTCTGTATATTTAGTTTTAAAACCAATTCATCCCCCTAGGTTATCTCGTTGCACTTTACGTTTGTAATTTGAGTTCTCATGATGATGATGCTGTTATTTCTAATTCATTGAGATGGCATGCTAGAATTGGCCATGTAGGGATAGAGAGGATGAATTGGTTAGGTAAAGCAAGTCGGCTATAATCGATTGCCAAGGTTCCGTTACTCATTTGTAAGCATTGTTTGGCCAATAAGTCATGTAGGAAACCATTTGGTAAGGCAGTGAGAAAATAACTGTAATAACCCAAACTAAAATAATAGGGTAATATTTTAATTAATAAAAATATAGGGGTTAATTTAAAATTTAGTAATTAGCTATCATGTTTGACTTTGACTCTTTGTGATTGGTGGGTTGTATTATAGGAAACTTAGTGCTTCACACACAATCATAACTCTTTAAGTTATAATGTGTTTGTAGGATCTCCTAGGAACTTTTAATCTAAATCAATGGCTAAGATTTAATTTAGATTAATATTATTTATAACTTAAATAGGATTCCATTTTAATAGATAATTAAGACTAGTTTAATAACAACTAGGAATCTAGATCTAAAGGCTAGAATTAAACTAATCTATTTTAATGGCTAGGATTAATTAGGAAATTAACACCAATCCTAAACTAATAAGGATTAAAGAATAGATAATGATAACTTATAATCCAACTGTACTTAGGATACTTAAAATCGAAGGCTAGGATTTCGTTGGAACAAATCAATCTAATCTAAGGGCTAAAAATTAAGACATAATCCTAGACTAAGAACAACTCCTAGACTAAGTTAAAAACTGTAGAAATTCTACATAAACCAAGGGGTAGGACGTGAATCATAATTCTAAAGAAGGAAGAGAAAGGAGAAGGATTGCTGGAGCAACAAGGGTTGAAATTGCAAAAGATCAAAGAAGATCAAGGAAGAAGAAGAAGAACACGGTGTTCATCTCAACATGAACTCAAAGTCCGAGGTAAATATTCGGGTTAAATGTATTTTTGATATGAACTAGGTGTCTGTCATATTCATTGAGTATGACATAGCATTATCTTAAAAATTATATCTTTTATACTTTCTTCATGAAACATGATAAAAATATTAAATTTCTGGTTTTAACATAATACAATTCACAAGGTAAGGTAAGTAGGAATTTTGTGAAGTAAATATTGGGTTTTGTTTGGAATTATATTTTAACATGTGTGTTTTTAACAAATGTTTCCAAATTATGTATTTAAGTTTCAAAACATCAGTTTTCTGGGTGGTCCGAGCTGTTGGCTAACCGACGGGGTCAGCCACTAGACTTTTAAGCTGGTTGGTCGACCGTCGGTCAACCAACGGGTCAACCGATAAGGTTTTTGGCCCTTGTCCAAGAAACCGAACAGGGGTCGGTCAGCCGAAGGCCAGCTGACCCTCTGTGTGTTTGATTTTTGGCTCCTGGCCAAGCAGCCAAAGCTGGTCAGTCAGCCGACCAGGTCAGCCAAAGGCTGTCGGCTAGGTGTAGGTTGACCATAAGGCAGCCGAAATTTATGAAAGTGTTCCGATTGACTTGAAACATTGCATGCATGTTATATTTGAGCTAATTAGACCAATTATGATGTTAAATTTGATAAATTATGTATATTTTGCATATATGTGGATTTGATATAATCGACCAACGGGTGATATTTTGACGTGGACTTGTTTGAACTCTAAATTCATTATATACTTGTTTACTATGTCAAATTACATCTGCACGCGTACACAAGTTGGTTGTTTAGCTACCATGCACAATTCACTTGCAGTACATTGCTTTTGTGCATAATGACCTTGTATTGGGTCTAATGCTTGACTTGACCACCATAGTTCCACATTGCTAGACTTTATGGACATAATAATAGTGATTACAATTTAGAAATTATAAGATTTGTGAGGAATTCCTTGATGGAATGATTTGCATGCGTTGAGGAACAGATCATCCCAATAGACCAATTTTTGTTAACACCCAAGCTGAGGGATAGGCCTTGTATGGGGCTCCCAAGAGACTTGTGGTAAGATGATAGGTGAGGGACAATTCACATTAGTGAAGCCCAATATCTGAATCATAAGAGTGAAATTACGTTAGTAAATCGGCTAATCTATGGTTCACAAAAGAAAGTTCACATTAGTGAGGCCTTGGGATTTGTCCCTATGATCGGAAAAAAGTGAGTAGATTGTGCCCTCTAGGTCGCAGCCCCTAGAAACTATGATGAGCACATATAATAATTTATTTATCACATTGCCATGTATTGGGGAATGAATTCACATTACTGGGACATTCTTGGGTATTGGATTAAGATCGGCTGTGGAACATACACTAATCGAATGCCAAACAGCATGCATATCTGCATATCATATTTTTGTGCATGAATCACATGTGGTGGTTATATATTATTGTTGCATGAGCATGCATGTACTCATAAATAATTGAACCAACACCTTGCATTGCACATTACATCATTATTATCATTATCATTCACTTCATTATTTGCATATACTAACTATTTTGTTTTCTATGGATTACTATTGGAGAAAGGCATCAACCCTACTTCAATCCAAAATATTGTTTATATCTGTTTATTTACCAAGCTAAGTGTAGCTTACTCTTTCTAAGAAACATATTTCAGGACCGATAGATGTTGGACAACAGGACCATGATGATCAAGAGGGAGGACAAGAAGTTGATTGTGAGAACTTGAAAATCCCTAAAATAATTAATTTAAAAAAATGGTAAAACAGTAATTTGGTAAATACCCTAATCAATAAAACAAGGAAATTATGATAATAATAATATAATTTAAAATGAACTTAAAACTCATCATAAGTAGCTAATTCAAAATTCCCTAATTCAAACTAAGCTAATAAGTCAACTGTTTGACTTGGTCAGCAATTTGACTTGCTGACTAGGCCTAAAACAGAAAGTAGAGATTAAGATAATTAATAATAAGAATGTTAATAAATTAATTAAAGTCTAATATAAACCAAATAGGAATCCTAGAAATCCTCTAGAAGCTTTACAATTTAATTAGCAAATCAAGAATTAGAATCCTAGAAGGATTAGAAAACGCCGAATTTCCTAAACACAACAACTTCTAAATATAACCCACTATCTCTAAATCTTTATAAATAAGAAAGTAACCTAGAGATCCAAACCATCCTAAACACCATCAATTTCATGGAAAAGCCCTAAAGTAAGAAGAAAAACCCAGAAAATCCAAAGAAGAAATCCTAGGAGAATTCTACAGCAAAACAAAGTGAGTTTTCTTTCAATGTCTTGAGTAGTTACTTCTATTCTAATGTTATGAAAATGGGAAAGTATGTTTGATTGTGCTAACCCCTTTCCCATGATCCTACTAATAAAACCTTAAAGTATTGCTAACCAAATCTCTGTACACATGCATGCGCAAGCAAGGAGACTAAACCCAGAAAACTAACAAACTTGAAGTCCAAGAAACCTTTAATCACTTGTATAGGCTTGATCCCATGACTTATATTGAGTTTTCAAAGCACCTTTAGGATATAAAAGTCTTATGGGAGAAATCCCAACTCAAAAACACCCAGAACGTGCTTCGCCAAACCAACTCGGTAGGCCGAGCTCTTTACTCTGTGATTTAAGCCCATGGTTTGTACACCGAGCCGCATCTCAGCGTACCGAGAGTACGCTGAGTGTCATAGAAGATGAATTTATCCCCTAGATAATACACCAAGACCCAACTCGGCACACCGAAAGTACGCCAAGCCTGTCCTCGAGACTTAAACCGAGAACACCCTATACTTAACCACTCGGCGACCCCTAGGTACACCGAGAGTACGCTGAGACCACACCGAGGAGTATGCCAAAGGCCTAATTGATTGTTTTGTCAACCCTGATACTTAGAACACATATAATAGACCTAATCTATTTCATCTACTATGTTTTTAGCCCCTAGATACATGCCTAACAACTTATGATCCTTTAAACCAAGCTTTAGCCAAATAATGCCTTAGCTTAGGAAGATGATAATTTGAAATACATTAGAGACCATACCCTAGACCTTCCAAAAATACCATACTCCATTTTTGTGCATGTCTAGGTATAGAAATTGACTAAAGAATTCAATGTCTATTTATTATAACCATGTATGTGATTATGTGCTAATTAGTGCCTTATATGTTGAATTACCTATAAACTGAGTGTCTAACCTTACTATTAATGGCTATGCATGTTTATGTTACTTCTATCATGATTATTGTGCTTATATGGACATTTCCTACTTGGTAAGTGATATTATGCCCTGTTAGTGTAGAATCACGAGATTGTGCTCATGTGTTTGTTGATTTGAATATATGCCTATGAATCATTGTTTGTGTTAATTAAAGAACCTGAATCTATGATTTACATTATGAGCTACCTTGCTTTGATAGCATGGACTAATACCCTATATCTTGCATGAGATTAGATTTCACATGAGACTATTGACTTATTATTTACCATTGCTGTCCCATGGTTGGACTATATTGTTTCTCCCAATGTGAGGGATATATTCTGTGTAATGATCCCAAAGGACTCGTGGAAAGATGAAAGGTGAGGAAAAGTTCACATTGTGATGCCCAATATATGAATCATATACCCTTCTGTTAGTTGTTTAATATGTAAGATTCCTTGAGGATAGTTCACATTGGTGAAACCTTGGAGTATTACCCTTGATCACAAATAAGTGGGGGAATTGTGCCCTCTAGGTCGAAGCCCCTTAAAATCATGATGTACACATGGAATATCTTAGCTTGAGAATGGCCCTGTATGAGGGGGATGGTTTGAGAAGACATCTTGCTCAAGGAATGATCGATCATGTGGGAACTTACAATATTAGCATACTTAACTGCACCTTGCATTGCATATTGTCTGTTGATATTATTGTGAGTATCGTGTATATGATACACTTGATCTGATTTGCATATAAAAGTAGGACTATTGATATTGACCATTATTCCTTATATCGTGGTGAGATTGAAGAGAATAACATATTATTTGATTTCTGTTCACATTCATCATTATTCATATATTTTATAGATTATACTATATTATTTATCTTATTGTTTGTATTTCAAAGCATTGAGATATGAGTAAATACCTTGCATTGAAGGATTACTCATCCGGGCTTTCCAGCCTATGTTTGTTGATTTATATTTTCAGGATTCAAGATTATCATACGAAGGAGAGCTTTGGAAGGGATTGGAATCAAAGAATAGTAGATAGAGCTTATGTATTAGGATTAGATGTAGATTTCATTAAATTTGTATAATAAGATCAGATTTGTAAATTTTACTTAAGTATTTAGTAGAACTATTGATTTTACTTCTGCTTATGATTTGATTATTGCTTTCCACTCCCATTGTGTGTGGGGTGAGAGTTACGTGCTAAGCCTTTGGGTATCCTAAGGATCTCATTTGGTTTAGGATGTGACAATGATGAAGACCTTAGTTTTTATTAGAATATTGTTTGACGATTTTAGTAGAATTTGTAATAGGATTAGTTGGATTTATGTTTTTAAAGACTTATTATCATTAGGACTAGATTAGAGTAGCTTAATAGGATTTTGATTGAAGCATGAGACTTAATTTATATTTTATATCCGCTGTTTTCTGATTGAACCTTGTTTTGGATGGATATTATAATTAATAACATTATTTTCTAGAACTTTATTTTATAAATTTCTTAATAAATTCAATGGTTTGGTAATGTATTACTTATCCATTCCCATTGGGATATGGGGTGAGAGTTATATCTTAAATTTGGGGACTCAATTGAGATTTCCAGGTTTAGGATGTGATAAAAACTTTCCTTTAGAGTTAGTCCATTCTGACATATGTGGACCAATCAATGCTAGGACCCATCACGGAGAGTCCTATTTCATTACATTCATCAATGATTACACATGACATGACTATGTGTACTTTATTTTCCACAAGTTAGAATCATTAGACTGCTTTAGATACTTTATGGCGTAAGTCGAGAACCAATTGGATCGACACGTAAATTGACTCTTTACCGATAGAGAACGTAAGTAGTTATCTGATATGTTTCTAGAGTTCTGTGAAGAAAAAGAAATCTATTAGTAATTGACGATCCTTGGCACACCTTAGCAGAGCAGCGAGAAGGAACCGTACTTTGTTAGACATTGTGAGATTGATGATGGCGCATGCACATCTACTCATTAGTTTTGGGGAGATGCACTAATGACTTCGGCTTACATCCTAAACCGTACGCCTATTCTCAGAGTCTTGTTGTCCCTCCTGATCTCTTGATCTATGAGTCTTCCCTCTATCCCCGTTACTCTTCTTCTCGTCTTGCTCTGAGCGATAACGAACATTATCCCTCTCTACCATCCTCACACATTCTAAGACATATGTGTATGTTCTAAATCGTTGGGGTACCACCCTAGACCTAATCGACGATCTCAAGCCTTCCTCAAACTTCACAGCCTTGACGGCTTCCACCGCGATCATGTGAGGTGCAAACTTCGACATCATTGCAAATTCATCCTCATACTGCGCAACCGTGAGAGAGCCACGCTCCAACCTCATAAATTCAGACGCCATCTTCCCACTACAACTACTTGGAAGGTAGGTATCTAGAAACTGACTCCTAAATGTCTCCCAAGTCATCATAGCCTTCATGCTTCTCTCCACCATGTCCCACCAGTAGAGTGCCTCGCCCTTCAGAATGAACGTGGCTAAGGACACTCTTTGGTCATCAAGACATCCCATGGTTCTGAATACCCTCTCCACGTCTAACAACCAGTCCTGACCCTGGTGTGGCTCACCTAAACCCTCAAAAGGTGGTGGAGTATGTATATTGATCTTATCCAACCACATCACCGATGCTCCTACTACTTCTCTCTACTTAGCCTTGGCTTGCCTCTCCATCTGATCCCTCTGGAGAGCCGCCATATCTCCCAGAATCTGATAAACTCCGGCCAACTGAGGCTCAAGATCAACACTAACCTAAGAAGATGACCCCTTACCTATAGCTGTTCTTCTCTTTCTAGCCTTCTACAAACCCAAGATAAACATTAAGACTTCTAACCTATTACCTCGCATCCTATGGTTCTCATAAACAAGAAATCATACAATTAATCAGAGTTATGCAAACAACGCACAGTTGCACCCATGTGAATCCTAATGTTCTCCTCTATGTTCTCAACACCCTAAGTAATCAAACCTAGAGCTCTGATATCATTCTGTCACACCTCGGATCCCATGGCATGAATCCCTATGCGAATGACACGGATCACGAGGTGAGACCTTCAGGTTCCCAACCGTGGAATGTGGATCACCAAAGCAAAACACCAAAAATAGAGTAATGATAACTACTCTAATAAAACCATCAGAGTGCAGAAGCGAAAATAAGATATTAAATTAAAACCATGGCTTCAGAAGAGCCTACATCCATAATAAAACCAATCCACATTTCTACATTCCAACCCAACATAATCCATTAAAACAAATTATATCAATCTATCAAAATTGTGAAATAAAGGAAAAACAGCATCCAGTCCAAGTCCATCACCAGTAAGAATCAATTCTGTCTTCCATCCTCGTGGAATACCGTTAGTCGAAAACCCAACACAGTAATAACATGGTAATTAAGAGGAGTGTGATACAATCATCAATCACTACATCATAACACAATTCCTAGCATTATATCCACATTGTTACGAGAATAATAAGAAAAAAAATTAATGGTTAATCATAAACAATGTTACCAATCTATGCATGCTAATGAATGAAATTTCTGGTGATCAGCCAGCTTTACCAAGTAAATTTCACCTGTTATTCCACACTCACCCATCACCTTTCATTCTCACTTCCCACGTGTACATCATGGTTTTGTAGGATTTTCAACCTATCGAGCTCAATTCCCGTTGCTATTTCTCCGCTTACATTTAGGGGTATAATCCTAGGGATGTCTTCCCAAGATGATTACCCACGTACATTTAGGGATTTAACCCTTGGGAGTCCTTTGTAAGACGATTACCCATAAACAATGTAGAATTCAAACCTCTGCCCATTGCTGCCCGGTTGACCGGATGATCTATTCTTTCCACGCAATAGGATTTTCGGTGATAACAACCTTCGGAAGTTACTCGCGCGCCCATACACACGAATAATCTGCCAGAAGCCATCATAGGTATCCTTTCCACCAATCAAAAGGATTTCCAGTGATAGCACCCATTGGAAGCAATCCGTACGTCTATACACACGAATAATCCGCTGGATGCCATCACGGGTATCCTTTCCACATGTAATAACTATATGGAAATCGTAACCAGCATAACATATCCATTTAACACCAAGGTCATGCATAGAAATCATCAAATTAGGATTCCGATGATAATTCCCATCAGAAACTATACACGCGCCCATACACACAGATAATCTACCAAAAGTCATCCTAAGTATCCTATCCAGTGTACACGTATATAATAGATCATAAGTTTTTTAAACTAATCAAAACACACTACAAGCAACTCAAAATACCCATTTCATGGTGTCCATAAATTTTGGACTCCATTGGAGCTTGGTAGGTAGCTCGGTAGCACCGGGATATTTCTCCAGCTTTGACACCTCTTCAGTGTGCAAATCATAACTAATTCTATAACTATCGGATTGACCTAAAACCTAAACCATTGTGTTCCTAACAAATAGTGGAATACAATAAACATATAAATAAAATAATTTACTACCATAGGAAGCACCACAGGTGTACCAGAGCCTGCTGATGGGCATTTTTTAGTGTAATTTTAATCCCTGTCGGCAACACTACCAGTACGTCATTGCCTGTCGACGGGTCACTCTTTTGTGCATTTTTGATCGCGGGAATTGAATCTCAGATTCTTCCCAGAAGCTCGAAATTTGAAATCTTCAATCCAGTTCAATCTGAAATCATGTAGAATACTATAAACTATTAAAATTCATCATTAAATGAAATCTAAACATATTAATTCGTAATTTACACCCAATCAAGGAAAAAAACCTACTTTAACATCATATATTTTTTCTATCCCCAATCTTTCATAAATCAATTCGAAATCATACGAAAATGAGGATAAGCATCATTAAATACACAGTCGAATAAAAGCAAAGCAATATATTAAAATCATTAAGCTCACACGACAAAATAAAGCTTTTGGGAATCATACTCACGAATTACGCATTCAAAACGGGAGGAAAATCACAATGTTACGAGAGAATTATACAGAAAATGAAACTTACAACATAGTGTTCTTAGGTTCAAATCTCGAATGTATCCTCTTCCTTTTCCTTTTCTTCTTCTTCTTCCTCTTCTACCCTCTAATGCAATGACATCTAGGGTTTGTTCTTCTCATTCTCTAATCTCTTTTCCCCTCTTTATAATCTCTTTTCTAGTTTATAGGAATCTCCCCAATCAGTTCTCTACTAATAAGGAATGTGAGGGAGAGGGATAAGGAAGGTTCCTTCCTTCTCTCCATTACCAACCCACGTTACCCACGTCCTTATGCGTTCAACATTTGAATTCTTGTTTTATAATATCAATTAATACCCCAGGCCATCTAATCACAATATGAACCCCAAATATGTACTCTTGTTTTAAAATCGTCCATTCATCTAATTAGCTTATAAATCAACCCCAAAATAGATATTTTGTTAACAATTTAACCCAATTCTGTTAATTAGCTCATAATCCCACACGAATAAATTCAAGAAAATTTTAATTGACTCTTATAAAACCCTTTTTAAACTTTTTCATTATTTAATTCATTTAATTAATTTGAATTTAATTGTTATATTTAATTTTTGGATCCGAGTCTCTAGTCTTCCCCCTTTAGGAAATTTCATCCCCGAAATTAATCACACTAGATTTCTAAAACACTAAATCCTACACTCAACTATGCTTGGTTATGATATTCTTAATTTAATACAAATTCGAGCATACAACCCAAAATAATCATATCATATTAGTTATTACAAGCTAATTTAACCAGAATTTTATTCTGTGTGTGTATTGTGTACCTTCAATCACCGTGTTAACCACACCACCCTCGTACTCTACAGCTTCCCCAATCAGGAAATTGACTCCCCCTTGGTTGGGTGGTCGTTTCGCTGCTACTACACGCTCTCCATCTTTCCTTAGTTGTTGAGGAGATAACCGTTGGTTGTGTCCCAACTGTCCTTAAATGAAACACTTAGGTGGCGGGCGTGGCTGAGGTGGTGCCATAACACGTGCCGTAGTACCAACCGGAGCTAGCCTCTCCATAGTCGTCTGCCTTTTCTCAAATTCTTGTTCCCCGACCTGATCTCTCGATTTATGAGTCTTCTCTTAATACCGATTACTCTTCTTCTCGTCTTGTTCTCGGCGATAACGATCACTATCCCTCTCTACCATCCTTGCACATTCTAAGACATCTGGGTATGTTTAAAACCATTGGCATACCTGTAACGACCCGAACCAGATTTTTCCAATTTCATGGGTTATCCAGTCCAAGCGTCACCTTCACCTCGTATTTCTACGAGAGTG
>JAUPMG010252987.1:0-21668 GCA_031762675.1 Pachysandra terminalis | reverse complement strand
TGCATGGTCTTCAGTACTTCCAGAATTCAAGGAGATCTCATTTTCAGTGTTTGAACAACAATGGGGGAAGGACTGGGTTTTGTAATTGTTTTCATTTTGTAAAGGGTATGGGCAGATACTTGTATTTCCGGAAAACCTGGTGGAAGCACTCTGTGTGTTCTGCAAGGTAGTCTGATGTTCAGATACAGGATATAAATACTATACTTATTTAGTGATAAATAAAGAATCAGATATTTCAATTGGAAAACAATTAACAATCAGTTACTGGTTTATAAATAGTTAAAACTTTTTGTTCATAAATAGTGTTCTTTATATATCAATGTTGTAAAAATCATCAGCTATGAAAACCAAGGTTTTAAAGATCGGAAACGGTTGCCGGACCGGTCCCGTCCGGTTCCGGTCCGGACCGCCGGTACGGACCGTATCGGCCAGTCAGGATCCGGTACAGAAAACAAAAAAAAAATTAAAAATTTCAGACCTCGCCTGGACCGATCGCCAGACAGCAGAACCGGTCGCCAGACTTCCGGATCGGGGGTATCGGTTGCCGGACCGGCGGTACTGGTCGCCAAACCGGAGGGACCGGTCGTCGGAGCGCCGGAACCGGTCACGGACCGGCGGGAACGGTCACCGGACAGCCGGTCCATAACCCGGCGATACAAAGGCTTGTATCGCGGGTTGGAACTGGACCGGTCCGGACCGGCCGGTACGGACCGGTATCGGCCGATCCTTGAAACCATGATGAAAACCTGAAAATATTATTTCTTTTTTATTGTTCCACTCCAAACCACAAGGTCTCAATAAGTGTGTATGCGAACTAGTGATTTCTTAAAAAGGGTATCAAAATATGAGTTTCCAGAAAATAAGAAAGAAGTAAAGACATTTCCATGTTGTCAAAAAAAGTCTTGCACTGCTCAATTATTAAATACTACTCCCATTCACTAAATATACTAAGTGATGCAACCAATAACTCAAAATGGAGCAGAATATCATGGAACAGCAAGGACGCATCAATTTGGTATCAATTTATACCTTAACCAATTAACTTCCCAACGATCCATACACCTTATAATCTAATATCACAATCGCAAAGGGTTCTCTTTCTCCTTTTATTTTCTAATAATTGATATCAAGAACCTTGAACTAGCTAAAAACACAATTTAAAGCCAAAAACAAGGGTATACTCACCATGAACCAGGGGGTATCAAGACGCAAGAGGGAAAGAACTTTATAAAGGAAAGCAAACAGTATAGGATGCAGGTAGCTACGTATCCCCTTCTTCCATTCCCACGTTAAATGGCCATATCTGACATTCATCTACGAGTAACCATTAGTGAATCAATATACAAATAAAGCAAAATGAAACAAAACAAGAAAATTTGCTTAAGGGCTCAATAGGATTTGAGTTACCCAAATGCAATGTGATGAGAGACTTCTAGGGCCTGCCAGTGTTCATCTGGACTGAAATATGTCTGCACCAGTAAAGAATTTGCCATCCGGAAGGCCAAGCAAAGTACGAAAACTCCCTTTGATGAGGAAAACAAGTAAGAGTTTGAAGCTCTCTTTTCCTCTCCTTTTGAAAAACTAGGGCTTTTACTTCTATCTTCAGCTCCTGAAATGGAAGCTTTCGTTCTCCGCTTCATATCTTAGAGAAAACTAAACAGCAAAGAGAATTGAAGAAACTGTTGCGGGAAATAATCTGAATCTAAATTCCACTGCTATTACAGTACAAGCAAGCAAAATGTATTCTGGTGTGCCTCACCAGGTTTAGTTGCCTAGTGAGGATGCCTTTCTGCCACGTGGAGGATCAGATAAATGTAGCTGATCCGAACCATCCATCTAATAGAAGTATTAGAGAAATTATTTGTTTTGTATGTGGAGTGATACACCGTATCATTATAAGTAAATCTCAACAAGAAAAAAAATCAAGATACAAAAGGTCAAGTACAAGATAAGACATAAGTAGAGTCCGAAGGGTCAGGTTGGTATTGATGTTCCAGTGACTTAAGTAATTGTCACGTGTCACTTGCTTTGCTTGACCTATGGACCATGGGTCTAATAGGTCACTTGACCCGATTTGACCCAGTCCAATCAGACTCAAATCGGTCCAATTTGATCTGACTCAATCCAAGTCGGTCCGACTTGACTTTTTTTAGTTATCTACTTGCATTAGATACTTTTTTGACTCATCTTCTTCATTCCTTCTAGACTAAGTCTACTTGAAGCCTAAGTTTTTTTACAGGCTAAGTATACTTGAAGCCTAAATTTTCTTACAAGTTAAGTCCATTTGGAGACCAAGTAAAAATAAAGTTATAAAATGACTGATTCAAAACAAAATACAGATAGATCGGAAATATCTGGAAGGGCTGAAATATCTTAAATGCAGGAAAGGGAATATCGTATTTGCTATTATGCTTGAGACTTCTTGTATCCGAAGGAAACATCTCTTTCCTTCCATATCTCTATCTCTTTCTCTCTCCCATTTTTTTTTCTTATTTCCTTCTTCATCAACATATAATTGAGGTGTTCACTGTATTTCATGTACTTCTAAATAGTGGAAAATACCTCCTATGAGGTGACCTCCATGGACTGTGCATATTGCTGAACCACATAAAAAATTATGTATTATCTATATTGGCTCTTCTTATATATATAGCCCCCCTCTCTTCTTCTTTTTATGCTTATCGATGATCGGCGTAGCACTGTCTAAATGACCGCACGACGGTTTAGGCGGATGGTTGGGATGTCCCACGTACCCAAGCAAGACCTTATCCAACTTCGAGCAATTCGGAAACAACCGATACACGACGTTGTCACGTGCTTGCACCATTTACGTCCCTAAGCAACTCGATATCGATTAGCGGCTTAAAGCAACTCAAGCAACGTCTTTTCTACGTACTTTGACAAACACTGCTCATATTACAAGCCTTCTAAAAGGTATGACCAGCTTTATGGTTCTTTCCTTATTGATTTTGATATTCTTATTTTGCATAAAGTCCCATTTTTATGTGTGTATGGTCTTTATTTACCTTGTTCTTATGCGTTTGACCGTTCAAAGCCTTATTTATGTGGAGTAATTGGCATTCGGAACATTTTCTATGAAGGAATTTGCATTTCGGACATTTCCTATGATGGAATTTGCATTCCAGGTTTTTCCTCTGAAAGAAATGGCATTCGGGGCTCATTCTGTAATAAAAATTTTGCATTTGGGGCTTTTTATGTGAAATATGTGGTATCCGGGGTTTTTTTGAAAATTATATAGCATTCGGGCTCATTCTATAATACAAATCTTACATTCGGGACTTTTTTATGTAAAATATGTGGCATTCAGAGCTTTTCTTAAACTTATATAGTATTCGGGGTTTTTCTAAAATTTATGTGGCACACGGGATACTTTCTATAAAAAAAAATGAAAATTTTGGGAACCCCTCATCCAAATGAGGCCCCCCTAACCTTCGGACCTCCCTCGGCCCCTTGCACTCGGCTCCCTTTCCTTCATGTGCGAGCGGGCCTGTGGGCCTCCTCCGCGCGCGGGCCTTCCCTCGGCCCCCTTTCCTTCACGCGCGTGAGCTAGCCTACGGGCCTCCTCCGCGCGCGGGCCTTCCCTCGAGCTCCTTTCCTTCGTGCATGCAAGCTGGCCTGCGGGTCTTCCTTCGTCCCCCTTTCCTTCGCTTGCGCGAGCTTGCCTCCGAGCCTCCTCCTTCGCGTGCGGGTCTTCCCTCAGCTCTCTTCTTTTCGCACAGGCTTGCATTCAAATGAACTCAGTTCGAATGCAACTGAGTGTTGGATGGTTTTTCCCCCCTAAAAAGTTAAATTTAATTATAAAAAAACGCACACGCATACGCACCAAGAAAATTGGTTATCCAACCTCCTTTAAATATATACTAATAATAATAATAATAATAATAATAATAATAATAATAATATAAAATAAAATAATATTATAATAATAATAATAATAATAATAATAAATAAGGGGAAAAACTTCTCATCTTTAAAACCTTCTATTTCCAAATAGAAACAATATAAGCATTCTAAAGCTCATTTTTTAAGGATAATGTTATGTTGCATCCCTTTCTATAATTTCAACTATGAGTAATTTTTTATATGCTTTTTTATAATGAACAAAGAATGCTACATTACATTCGCTTATGTTCTATACATGCATAAGAGACTTATGCCTATTATTATGACATGCGATGTCAAACCTTTATGCATGAATTGTCCAATGCGTGTGCAAGCTGCTTAAGCCAACACCTTACAGATTATGGGTTACAATATGCAATTATTGATATTATTTATATGCTATTTATGTACCTTTTATGACAAACATATGCATGTGTTAGCTGTGATATTGTTTTTACATTGGTACTACAAGTACACATCCATCATAGAAGTACTTGACACCAATATACACTAGCGTCTATTATCTATGATTTTCATGGCTAACCACCACAAGATAGTCATTTTTCACGGCAAACCACCACAAGATGGTCAATTTGTCATTTTTCACGGCTAACTACTACAAGATGATCAATTCGTTATTTTTTCACGCCTAACCACCACAAGATGGTTAATTCGTTATTCTTTCACAACTAACCATCACAAGATGGTCAATTCGTTATTTTTTTCATGGTTAACCACCACAAGATGGTCAATCCGGCATTTCATTTTTCATGGCTAACCACCACAAAATGGTCAATTCCTCGTTTGTTTCACGGCTAACCACCACAAGATGGTCAATTCGTCATTACACAGGGGGTTAACCACCCTCAGATGACATCTCACATTATATTTCGAATGAAATCTCCAGAGGTAAGACCTTCAAAGGCATGTTTACACTCTCACCCCCAGATTTCACCTTCAAATGTCATCCTTAACACAAACTTGTGGGATTTATTTATGCACTTTATTTAAGAGATCACTACAAAGGAACCGTGTCTATTTTTGGTCTCACTAAGTTCAATTCAAGATCACTCGAGTTGGTTATTTAACCAAGAACCTTTAGGGATTCTATAATGACTTCCTTATATGGATAATTGATCACGAAAACGAATTGCCTACTGTGAAACTTAAATCTAAGGTCTCTATATGGGTAATTTGATAATATATTGGTCACCTTATGAGATGTATGTAGTTACTCTGACTTCCATTGAATGAATATAGATTAACGTACCAAAATGGATTGTCTCGAAAGTGAACGAAGGCTTGAAGAGTATTTTGTGGAATTCAAATGACTTCTTCGATTATTGTAATAAATTCCCAAACAGTTAATAACCTATAGATTGCTATATATTGCAAGGTTATTTCAGGTTACTTCAATATCTCCTAGCGGTGTTGATAGCTTATGATTGCACCTTCTCTATTCATCAGCATCATCAGCACCTCGAGATGGGCAATTCGTGAATGGGCTAGTCCCCCTCAAAAGACAATGGTTACGGGTTCGTCCCCCTTAAAAGACTTGGTTACATTTTTTTACCATATGTGCATTATGCATTATGTCAATCTCGTTTATGACTTCAAGCAATATACCCTGCAGGAACAGTGGCTTCCGAGCCCCGTTTTCCTTTTTGATCACATCATTCTCACTCAAGATCTACAAAATTGTCATTACAACACTGTTATCTTCCCTACTTAAGGACACCTACTTTGAGTTCGTAGTCTCTCTTTCGAGGACATCGATAACAATTTATCTTTCGAGAATTATGGCCTTGAAACCAATATTGTTCGCAAGGTTTTGAATCCAAGATCTCTTTGTTCGGACATTCGACTATACTGGTCTCTCAATCAAATATTACGCTTATTGCAAGTCCTCAATTATAGACTTCGACTTAAAAATGGTTCTTTCATATGGAATTTTGGCTTCACAATAATATATGATCACTTCTTTAGTTTGCCTAACGAAGCTTATCTTGCACTTCATCAGACAGGGGGCTATTGATGAGCCAGTGGCTTAATTAATTGACATGTGCCACCTGCTTGATCTATGGACCATGGGTCTCATGGGTCACTCGACCCGGTTTGATCCGGTCCAACCCGCCCGACTCGATCCAATATGGTCCGACCCGGTATTGCCCGGTTTGACTCGGCCCGACTCGGTCATGCTCGATCCAAGCTGGTTGTTTTGAGTTATCTACATGCATCAGGTATTTTGTTTTGACTCATATTCTTCATTCTTTCTAGGCTAAATCTACTTGAAGCCTAAGTTTTCTTACATGTTAAGTATACTTGAAGCCTAAGTTTTCTTACAGGTTAAGTCTACTTGAAGGCCAAATAAAAATAAAGTTATAAAAAGATTGGTTCTGAACAAAATAAAGATATATTAGAAATATCTAGAAGGGATGAAATATCTGAAAGGCAGAAAGAGGAGACGGAAGACCGTATTTGCTAATATGCTTGAGACTTCTTGTATCCAAAGGAAACATATCTTTCCTTCCATCTCTCTATCTCTTTTTCTTACTCATTTCTTTCTTATCTCCGTCATCCTCATATGATTGGGGTGTTCACTGTATTCTATGTACTTCTAAATAGTGGAAAGACCTATGAGGCGACCTCCATGGGACTAGGCATATTGCCGAACCACGTAAAAAATTGTGTTTTCTATATTGGCTCTTTTTATATATATAGCCCCCCCTTCATCTTTTTTATTTTTGTCGACGATCGGCATAGTGTCGTCCGAACGGCCGCGCGACGGTTTAGGCAGATGATTGGAGCGCCCCACGTGCCCAAGTAAGACCTTATCGAACTCCGGGCAGTGCAGAAACAACTATTACATGACGTCGTCACGTGCTTGCGTCATTTATGCCCCTTTAAGTAGCTCGATCCCGATTAGCGGCTTAAAGCAGGTCAAGCAATACAATTTTCACATCAACAGTACAAGGTATTAATAAGTTTATGCTCAACCAAAACCTTAACCGTTTGAGAAATACAAACCCAAACCTAACCTATCTCAGCCCAGCATAACTTGTCCAATCCCCGATAATATTGTAAATAAAACAAATAATATCTTTATCTTTATAATATATAAGCAACGATTCTTAAAAGAAGAGGCTTTTAAGCCTTCCCTCCCCCAATTCTTAATTCTTATAATTTTTACTTTAAAAAATATTAAATAATTTTTTTAACCAATCACATTTCAAGACTATGTTTTTAATAATTTAAAATAACATTTTTTTGAAAGTATGGGTTCCACTTTACCAATCAGATTTCAAAAGTTTAATTTTATAAATTTACAACTAACATGTTTCTATAGGAAGAAGGGATGAAGAGAAGAGAGTTCTCTAAGGGTGGATTCCCAAAAACGTGAATAGTAAGTCTATAGGTAGGGAGGAGGAGTCTTTTTCATATAGAAGACTCAACTTAGCTCCTCTAAGGACTTTATCTCCTAATCTTATTAGGAGAGAGTTATACATATCCACACTTCTAATCAAGTATGGACGTCCCATTAAGTTGGGACCCCGGGTCGATCAATCTCAAAAATCTAACATCTCCCACTTGTCCATAGTGGACACAAAGTGTGCATCTCTCTCATTTACATTTTATCTTCTTATCTTGGATGCTAATCATGCAGGCCATTGAACGTGCGACCAACGAGCACAAAGTAACAGGCGAGCAACACCATATCAAGTTCTATACAATTGAAATGAAGATACACTCTCAAAAGTCTCGCCTATGCCCCAAACTCATTTGGCCACATCGAATTGAGTACTTCTAATCACTCATGAGAAAAAACTCAGATCTCATTTAAAATAATTCATATAGGCTATATATATATATATATATATATATTAGATATATGCATAAAAGTAAAAGATGTGAAACATCAAATGATAACTTTAAAACATGAGCACTCTATGAATTGTCTCTCTATAAATGTGATGCCAAATAGTCTTCCATACGCCTCATGTCATTTAGCTTCGACCTAACTGCTTTCCCAGACAAACTCCCGTTAGACCGTATGTGCATAGCCATAGGAAAGTAAGATGGAGAAGCGATCATCAGATCTAACTTCACAACATGATCAAAGGTAATACGGGTATAAGTTAATCCACTCTAGGATCATCCTGATCTCACACAACAAGGAAATAGGGATCCATTCACTTGCTCTCAAAAGAAACGTCGCTATTAGCACATATAGTATGCACATACTATGATGGAACCCTGGACCAAACCAAGGGTATGCAACCTCCAACACCATACGAATCTTTGTCTAGTCGCAATCTATGCACCTAATCTGAGCACCTTCATCCAAGTCACAACTCTCAAGTGCCTTGTTTAAGGTCTCACATCCGACTCTAATCAGGTAATATACGATTTCCTAAGGAATCTCATCTTGTCTCTTCCAGGGCGACACATAACTCTATAGAGTCCTCTAAATACCCCCGATGGCATAAATCCTCTTTATGTCTCATCCTGCTCACAATGCATGAGCCAAGGTTGGTCGTTGTGTGAGAAGCCGACCACTAACATGGTGACATATCGTATCCATATCCTCATAATATGGATATAATGTGTGTATTGTGTACATATAATATACAATCTCATGCTTTATGAGAAGATAAACTCTATTAAATTCTCACGCAAGAAATATAAAGTAATATGAAATGTTTACATAATAAATGTAAATAAGACTTTACCACATAACACAAATCACAATCTACTTAATCCCATCTCTCGGATATGAACCTTAAAAAAGCTTGTCTAGCTATATAGGTTTAGTCATGGGACCAGTTACCATATGCTGAGTATGGATATGTGTAAGGAACATGTCTCTTTGTGCAACTTTGTCTCTGATGTAATGACAGTGAATATTGATTTACTTCATCCTGCCATGGTATTTGGGGTTCTTGGCATAGATCAATGATGCCATGCTATCACTATAGATGGTAATTGACCCTACAACAGTTTTGTAGACTCCAAGATCCTGTAATAATCACCTTAACCATACGACCTCCTAGATGGCTACATAATAAGCCATGTACTCTAACTTCGTAGTGGATAACGCGACGCAAACTTTCTTCTTGATACTCTAAGAGATGGCCCCACCACCTTGCAAGAATGTATATCTTGACGTCGACTTTCGACCGTCTATATTACCTGCCCTGTCTGCATCACAGTAGCCTCATAGCTGAAAATCTGCTCGCTGGAAGCAAAGCATGTAATCTACTGTCCCACGTAGGTATCTAAGAGTATGGTTTTACCGACTTCTTGTCACATCCCAAACTTAAGAGATCTCAAAGGAGTCCCTAATAAGTTTGAAATAAAACTCTGACCCCATTCCATATGAGAGTGGTAGTCAATACATTGCCAAATATTGAAATTATAACTGTGATATTAAATTATACTTCATAATAAAAACTGAAAGTCAATATATTTAAAAACAATCAAAATAAAGCAAAATATAGCAATGGAAAGAAAATAACTCTATAGTTTAATGCTAAATCAAATTCCTAAATAAAATATAACCTAATAATGGCTACTAATAAGCTTTGGCTTGCAAGCCAATAAAAACGAATAAAATCCCTAATATAAATCCTAAGTATCTTCTTCGATAAAATCAGCATTTTCATCAAAACAATGGTCCACAACTTGGTCTCCATGATCCAAGTCCTCTTCCTCTAATGTGCCTGAAAATATGTTGCTTGAAAGCGTAAGCTGGACTTAGCCAGTAAGTAAACAAATCGAATAAGGTTTATAATTAAAGTAGGGCTAAGGCCAATCTTCAATGGCAATCCATAATTCCAGTAAACATGATTGTGATGAATTATTAAGTAATATGAATAGATTAGTAACTAAATCATAATGAGTGTACATGCATGAGTAAAATATGCTATTTGTGCATGGTCAAGTTTTTAAAGTATGCATGCTGTGCTCCTATAAGAAAGCACCATGTGTGATCTAGTAAACAAGACTAGTATGCAATGCAATTAATTAAAAAATGTTTGAATGGATATATATATATATATATATAGGTTCCCACAAGATCGATCATTCCTTGAGCAAGATGTCTTCTTGAACCATCATCCCCATACAGGGTCATCCTCAAGTTAAGATATTCCATGTGCGCATCATAGTTCTAAGGGGTTCTAACTTAAAGGGCACAATTCTCCCACTTATTTGTGATCAAGGGCAACAAATCCAAGGAATTTCAATTGTAAACTTCGATCAGGGAATTGTATATGTAAACAAGCAACCAGGAATCACTCCTTTAATAAGTAGTCCATATGACCAATATGTATATTGGGATAGCTAGTCCCTCCACTCCAAAAATATATAAATATGTGCAAATCTCCTTACCTATTGTGATTTCCAGATCACAATAATATCTGAATATCCTTAAAAATCTAGGAGTATGTATTTACATGCAAAGGGTTTGACCTATAGACCAAATCCATGGTCTTACGACATATAAGGTGCAGGTGATTTGGTGCACTTTAACTAAACATTTAATCCATGTGTACAAGGTGTAATATATCTAACTAGCATACTAGACATCAATAAAACATACAATAGTAAGCATAGAGAAATATCATGTTCCAACTAATATAGGAAAGAGTCCAAATAGGATATGAGTATAATAATCATCCATAATTAAGCAAAAGTAACATTAGAATTGGTCTAATAAGATCAAAATACACATGCACATGAAATTCCAAGTCAAATGAACCAACTTGGGTGTGCTCGGCGTACCGAGGGGTCTCCGAGAGGGTGCTCGGCGTACTCTTGGTGGCCTTTCGGCGTACCGAGTGGTATGCCGAGGGGTCTATATGGTTTCTGGGCTTTGGTCACAAGGCTTGGCTGGGCCTGCTCAAGGTATGCCGAATAGGGTCTCAGTGTACAAACCAGGGACCTTAAAAAGGTACTGTGACGCTCGGCGTACTCTAGGTACGCCGAGTTGGGCTCAGTGTACTTTCCAGGGACTGAAAAGTCTCAATATGGCGCTCGACATGCTCTAAGTGTACCGAGGATCTATCTGGGTGTGTTCGGCGAGGTCTCGGTTTACCGAGGGTTCGCCGAACTTTGCGATCTAGGCAGTTTTGGTATGTTTTTGGCTTTTCTTTAACTCTAATCAAATAATTCCCTTAAGTAACCTTCCACCATGCATCTTGGATTCCGCACAGAACCCAATAAACACATATAAGAAAACATCATTAATTATTACTTATCTAATTTACCTAGTAACTTTGAAAACTAATATAAATTTTGAAAACTTACTTCATACTATTGAAAGTAAACTTGAAAACTCTACTAGAACCATAAACTAAGTTAAATTCGAATACTTACATTGATGTTGCAGGTTGGTCTAGATAATTACACCTCAGATCTTCTTCTTCTTCTCTAAATTGATGATTCGATTCTCTACAAGACTACTTATTTATATGGGTGTTGTAACCATCCTAGTTTTACTAGAATTAGGAACTTAAGGTTTCGATCTTGACCCTTCATTGGGAGTTATTACTTTTTAGCCCTTAGATGGATTTTTCCAGCCAGTGTGGCTCACTTCTATTTCTGCTATGTTTCTATTTAAAATTTTTGAATTCTAGTGGGTTTCTAACTCCTATTTTGTAGAGAAGCTTCTAATTGGGTGTTTTAAATCTGAGCCATTGATTGGAGAGTGAAATCTCCTGCAAGATTTTAACCACTCATTCAACTTTAGAACTTATGATTGTGTGTGTTGCAGCTTAGCTTCCTAATTATGCAACCCACCAATCACAATCAGTCAAAGTCAAATAATGTGGCTGTTACTAAAAATTTTAAACCAACCCCTAATTTTTTAGTATTTACACATAAGTCCTATTGTTTGTTTAGGTTATTACACTTCTAATGAGTCTGTCTTGAATTACTCTGGTAACGGTTGACTAAGCGAACCGTGAAACTGATATCAGGTCGAGTACGTATCGAGCGTACATCAGACTACCTATAGCACTAGCATTGAGAACACTAGCCATTTGTTCCATCTCTTTCTTTATCTCCAGACAAAGACCAAGATGCAATGAAGCACCCTTCTCGACAGGAGTTTCAATGTGTTAAGCGTCGTGCATTCTAAAGCGCTCAAGTACCTTCCTTATGTAAGTCTACTGGGACAAACAAATAAGCCTCTTAACGCGATTCTCATGATCTTAACACCTAGTGCGTAATCTGCCTCACTTATATCCTTCATCTCAAAAATGAAGGAAAGCTACTCTTTAGTGGCGACAATCATCTCATTGTCATTCACTGTTATCAAAATGTCGTCAACATACAACAACAAGATAAGAAAGCTCCTACCATGATGTCTAACATATACACAATAGTCTTCTTTGATCATCGTGAAGCCAAATTCTATAATGTCTCGATGTTACCTATGTTCAGAGAAGTAAAGATATTAATTGAATGAAGTAAGTTGAAGTAATTCATGATAAACTACATTTTTGGTACAACCAACACGATCACCGATACTCCATGGTTTTATTAGGACTTTGATTGCCTTAGCTGATCTAGCTCTTGATAAGGTAACATATAACTGACCATGAGAAAAAACTGGCTCTGGCTCTGGTGAACCATTTGGTGTTATCCATTCAGAAATTCGTCCTTATAGTTTTCTTGTGCCCCATAACTGCACTGTCAGAACTGTAGTATTTCTCGGTTGTCCCTGGAAACTGATCAATCATAATCCTTTTTATTTTAATAACATGATCATTCTTTGGACAAAGTATTACTCGATTTGTCATAAATTTGTATCACAAAACATAACTTTGATATTTGGAATTATGTTATCGATAAGGTTTAACTTTGATTGAATTTCGTCTTCATATTCTATGACCATTGATATCGGAAGACATATTTCATAATTACTTGAGCTGGACTGTGTCCCATTGCCGATTTGCTTTAAAAAGATGCTGAATGAAGGATTAGTAAGCGCACGCATATTATCTGTTAGCCTTAATTTTGTCAAATGAGGCCACAATTTTGATGAAACCAAATTTGCATCAATTAGTTATTGTTTTCTTGATCGAGGTACAACAGGTAAGACTTGGTGAAAATCTCCCCCAAACACAATAACTCTTCATCCAAAAATAATATTACTGTCACATATATCTTGTAACATATCATTTATTGCTTCAAATGCTTGACGCTTTACCATGGAAGACTCAACCAATATAATAAGCTTTGCTTTACGTATGAGCATGGCCAGGCTATTTTGTTTCGATACGTTACATGTCGAAGAGTCGGCACTGTTGATCGGTATTTTGAAACAAGAATGGGCAGTGCGTCCTCCTGGAAGAATTGATGCAACCACACTAGATGATACTGTAGCAAGTGCAATTTGTTTACCTGAATGAACTGTAGCAAGCAGTGCACGGTATAAGAATGTTTTACCTGTTCCTCCTGGTTCATCAAGAAAGAAATCCTCTGGTTGTTCATGGCGGATTGCTTGTAACATTACATTATATGCATGTCGTTCATTATTAAGTGTCCTTTCTGCAGTCAGATCTTCCTCTGGAACTGGGATTCTTAATTCTTCAATAACTTCCTTTGTTGAAGATGGATATAGTTAATTTTGAACTTGTGTAATTGGTAAATCATAATCTTCAAGCTTCTTTCCCATTGTCTATAAGAATGTATTAATACTCTGCTGTGTTTTGTAGAGAATGATGTTTTCTTCCAGTGATGATATATAAGTGAAATCATCAGACATTGGTTTTAAGAATTTTTCCCACAAAACTCTTGGATTTGTTGGTTCACAATACACAAGAATAGTAGCAAATAAACGCCGCAACTCAAGTGACATTTGATACAACGATGCTTCATCTAGGCACTGCTCAATGCTATTATCTGATTGAAGAATGCCAAGAACTAAAGCTTCTTCATGAAAAGAATTATAGGTAGTACCATTAATAGTGCGCAAGGACTTAAATGATGTCGGCCCTCTAACATGATTGAGCAACAGTCGAAGATAGTACCGCTCTCCTTCTGCTAGATTTGCAGCTATAACCCTGCTTATTGATTGTCCCTTCTTTCTTTTAGTCCAGATTTTCTTATCATTGTGCTAGATATAAAATTCTGGAAATTGTCTGTATAAATAATTTCTAGTTGTTGGATCTACTTCGTTTATGTGAAAAAAATCAGTAATCATTATTCTTGAAAAGCGATCATTGAGAAGAATTTGCTCCAAATTTTCAGAATCATGGAATCCAACTGTTTGCATATTTGGAAGATGTAATTGTAAATGTATTATCGATGGATGTATTTCATTTAGTATGAACTTGTGTATTCATCAACATACTTTTTTTGGAGAAACCCATCTTGCAGATTGAAATTGCTCTATTTCATCTACAACATGTTCATTATTTTCACTAGCTACGTGAAAAATTATTCGATCATGCCCCTTGTAGATATACTTGTATAGGTACTTTACTGTTTTGATACTCGAACATATCTCAGCATTCATGTGACATGAGAACTTGGCAAGCAGATATAGGGTTGTGAGGAATAACCCAACGGTTGACCAACTAGCATCCCCTTACTTTAACCTTTTCAGAAGTATCTTCACGCTTATTAATTGGATAATAATTTGCTCCTTGTGTTGTAGTCAATGAAAATGTTCGTGGGTAACGGTTCTTGCATCGACCCTTGTTATTCATACAAACATTCTTTTGATTCAGTTCTCCACATGGTCCATGCATCATGTGTTTAACAACCATCTTGTACAAATGAGGATTACTATCTTTGTCTGGGAGTTCTGCTGACACAAATCTATCATACTCCTCTGCTGTAGTAATCTTATACCCGGGAGCCAAAATAATTAAGAAATGAACGTGTGGTAATCCTCTTTTTTCGAACTCAATCACATAAGTATGTTTAGATATTTTTCCAAATGTACAATTGACCAATATTCATGTTTCAATGCTAAAACCTTAGCATAAAAGATCCTTGCAACTAAATCTGGTATGTTTTGAGCTTCTTCTCCTTTCAACAATTTCTTCTTTATTTCTGGCCATCCAGCATTACTGGTCACTGTTAGGAATATGTTTGGCTTTCCAAATCGGTGGACTAATGCCATCGCATCAAGGTAGCGACGGCGCATATCCCTTGGTCCACCAATAAAAATTGCAGGAAGTACAATTCTATGGCCAACTTGGCTGCCCTGTGTTGAACCTGAAGCAACTGAATCAATGATCCCTTGGTACAAATCAGCTCTTATTTTTGCTTAGTTTACACGATGGTAGTCGAGTCTTGGACTTCAACCTTGACATACATGTCGACTACATATTGCTGAAGCAGCTTTCCTAAATGAAGTAATATTGATGTCTCATGAGATCTTATTTGTAGTTTGTAGCAATAATATTGACGACAAGAAACAACAGATTTACTGTTTGTACCCATTTCATATACTACAAGAAGTAATAAAGTATGAATTAGTCAAAAATTTTCTTTTTTTTTCTTATTCACACATAACAGTTAAAATTTTAATGCACAAAGTATGATTTACCTAAAGTTTCTTGTTGAAGAAGATTTGTTGTTGACATTGAATTTCCTGGATCACTGAGAGAATGAGTAGACTGATTTCTATGGTTTGTTCTGCAGCCACGACGTTCAATGCCTTGATGCTAGCCTAAATCTCCATAAGGAAAAAGCAATGAATATTGTAATGGGTCATAATAGGTGTAGAAGTGCAAGACTTTGTGCTTAGTACCTGAATGCGTATGCACAATTATGTCTCTCTCACTTGGTTGTATAGAAGAGTTGTTCTCAATCCACACTGCTGCAACTTAGGATGCAGTTGGCATGTTGTGTGTTCTTTGGTCAATTCCCATGTCGCATCGTATGATAATTTGATTAATTTGATCCACAGGAATGTCGTTCAATGTTCGAAAAAATATAGCATAAGGATTTACTTCTATGATATTCATCAATAGCTTCACTATATTTTCTTGTAATCTAGGTGCTCCTTGTAAACGATTTTGTACTGTTCAGTGTCATAAAAGTAAAATTTTAAGCAAGATGGGACATGATTTTGTGGAAGCAAGTTAGTAATATAAAGATAAACCTGACCCTGAACCTTGAAAGTGTATATACCGTTGTTTCTTCTTGAGAGTGTTTTATCATATTTGACACTAAGGGATGTGAATGCAAATGTATTATTATATGTTCGGACATATGTTTTGAAATGTAATGCATCCTCATTAGTTGATGTAAATAAACAATTTAGTTGTGGAGGAACGTTATTGGAAGCAAGTATGATTTGTCCGTTGGAACAACAAAATCTCTTAGGCTCTGATGTGAATCTGTGTACTCCACAGTGTTGACTGGGAGAAGACTTTGTTAATAATGTCTCTTCTTCAGGTATCTGATGTTGGAAATTACTTCATGAATTTCTTAGTGGCGCACCTATAATGTAGATACAAACTATAGTTATTTTAAAGCATGTACATTTTTTTTAAAACTATTTAGTAGATAACTTGATAATTAAAAAAAAAAACCTCTTCGACAAGATTTTTTTTGGGAAGTCGATGGAGTGCAATCTCTTCGTCTTTTGTTAGCAGATGTTGTACAAATTGAAATTGACGAAACCACGGGAATTCCCTGATTTTGTGTATTGGTTACGAATAGTTTTAACAAAATTAAGGATGTCATATGTTTTGTAAATTTTAATTAACATTATGAACATTTGTATAATGGAAGGAAGTTTCACGTACAATGAACATTTGTACTATGCAGGTACTCATTTGATATTGTAAAGACATTAACCTGTGACAAAATTGAACATTTGTACTATGCAGGTACTCATTTGATATTGTAGAGACATTAACTTGTGACAATATTGTACTTCCATCTTCATTAGATGACTCTACACCTGTAATGTTTACTATAGATATTTAATTTATACATAATTGGGAAGAAGAATTTGACAATATTTTCATTCGAAAAATGAGGATTGAACGTTTTGTTTTTGAGTTTTACTAAGTGTTGAATGTTTACCAGGAGCATTTATTGTCACTGATTTTGTTTTCTCAGATTTCCTTTGTTGATGGAGCTCTTTCTTTCGGATGCTTCTCTTCAGTTTTTGTTCTTCAGTGAGATTCGCATAATATTTACGATCTTTTTCTCGTCGACGTTGTCTACGTTCTTTTACAAGAAATAGTTAATTAGTTTACATTTTTTTCCTTACATATTTGTAAAGTTCATTACAAATATTAAAACATATCGTCTAATACATTTGATCTATCTTCACCATGTAAATGATTCGATGAGGTAAGTATATCTTTTATATTTGACATTCTGCTTACAATAAGTAAACAGTAGAATAAATGAAAATTAGTCTCTTTGTAACAAATGAAACTAATTATAAGCTTAACGAACAAAGTTTCGACTAATTTATTGTGGATAAAGCTAAAAGTATTTACATGTTACAGATAAGCAGTGCAGAACATTAAATAGTTACAGTGAAAGCTGCAACGTAAGTTAAAGAAAAAATTAACAATTTTTATATGTAAGATGATGTTGTTATACTAATAGGGTTACGAGGATTACAACAGTTGTTAGAAACACCTCAACTGAATATTAGAGGTTAAGCAAGAAAATAGTGAAGTCAATAATAGATGTAGAACTAAGAAATTGTTCTTGTTGTATTTAGATATGTTTGGGTTATTTAATAAAACTTAATATGTGAAATAACATAGTTAAGTAGTTATTGTGAATTCAGTGCCCATAATTTTTTATTTTTTTTTAAATCTACTCATTTGCCTAAACATTACATTTTTACATCTTCATACTTTAAAACAAGAAATCATACCCAAAAAGATTTATAAATAACCATATGGTTGATTGTTATCAAAATTCGTTACAGAAGTCATCATTAACGTATTATTGAATACCAGCATCCATTATGCTCACGCTCTGCAATTTCCTTTGCAACTTTTGGTAGTTCTTCTGGCTCCCAACTATAATTTCCATGTCCATGTCTTATAGCTCCACATAGATTATCAGCAAGACTATTTCCTTCTCTATAAACGTGAGATACTATGCAAGTTGGGAAGTCACGTAATCGTTCACGGATGTTGGAAATTATTTTTTGAGGAACATGTTCATTCGTTTATTCTCAAATATAGCCTGAAAAAGGAACTTGCTTTATTGTTTCCTACAAAATCAGCAAATGCAAATATTACTTTGCCAGTGTGGTCTCTGAAAACTCCACTACGGCATCCACGCCTTCCACCTACAGACCCGCCATCGAAATTAAGTTTAATCCAACCTTCAACAGGTGGGCCCCAGTATGCCCATTTTGTGCACTATGCTGCATATGATTTGCTCAATACTTGTATTAACTAGGCTGTTGTATATAGTTGTCGCTGTATTTATCATTGGTTGATAAAGGAAAGGAAGATATAGTAACTGAATAATCTGGTATGGAAGTAATTTAGCAAAATCGATGAACATGTGATTTGTATTGGTATTTGTACTATTTGTAGCTTCGTTATTACATGTTTCAGCATTTGATTGGTACTTGAATAGCCAAATGTTGTAATGTTCAAGACTTAACATGCGATAATATATGGAGGGAATGATATGAAGCGTATTATAATTTCCATTACTTCTCCTGTTACAATGATAGTACGGAGATTTAGATAATGGAACCGAAGTGAATAGGAAAATATATGCTTGTAATTTATTTTTGATATTTTAATTTTCAAAATTATGTTGTATTTTTATATCTTTATATACATTGTGCATATTTGTATTTATATTATGTGTACAGCAAGTAAGTTTGTCTACATTGATTAATATTTTTTCATTGGGTAATATATATATATATATATATTCTATTTGAAATACTAAAACAATTATAAAATAAACATAAGTTGTATGATAACATACGTATTACTCAAATAGGTAAAGAGATTGTAGACAATGGCTGATTTTTGTAACAAATTAAAGCTACAATTAAAGACAAATTGTAGTGCATGTATAAACCAAAAACTACCATAAGACAAAGCAGCCAATCTTCTAGGGATAAAAAACAATTAATAGATATACAAAGATGTGCTGCATACATTAATCTTGAATACTTCAATAAAATGAATCTGACAAAAATTAAGGAGAGAAAACATACTTGAGAACATATTTATAACTGAAATTGAGTAATATCAGTGAAATATAGGATGATCCAAAGTGATGCTGTAGAAGAGGAACTTCACAATGCAGAACATAAAGGATAGATATTTTACTAGTTACATTATTAAATATAAGAACCTTTTTGAAACAAAATTTAAGTAATTAAAAGAGGCTAAAAGAAAGACATGCAAATAGAGTTCATGTAGCATTCTTAAGTAATCATAGAATATCACGAATTCGTAAAGACTTGAAAAGTAAAAAAGGAGTGAAACAATACCAGATGAATGGTTTTTCCAAATTGAAAAAAAATTTCTACTTTTCTTTTCAGCAACGGATAACACAAACTAATGCTGCAATGCAAAAATTAGACAAAGAGTATTTGTTATAATTTCGAATTTAAATTCTACAAATCTTCTCTTTTAAGTGGATGTAGAAATTGAAATTAAAACGAACACATTGAAAGCATACTTGAGAAGAGCTTTCAAAGTTGCAGAGAAACCTTTGTTTGAAATATATGATAACGATGTCATGGTGGAAATTATATAGACGATTGGTGAAATTATATATTTTTTATTTAAACCATCAACATTCGTATCCAATGCCCAATATTACAAATTTCTTACTGCAAAAAACTTTCGTTTGAAAGACATTGCAGCAATTTTTATACATGTAATCATTATCTTGATAAAAAATATTTGTTTTTGTGTACCAAGGTTACTGTAGAGCAATGTGGCGATAGAAACAAGGTTGTTATTGTCAGATGTAATTAATAATTATATTTTCACCAAATGTTTGATGCATTGAGCAATTGCTTCTAATAGATTTCGGTTCACCCTTTAGTTTCAGAAGGTACTGCTAATATAATATTCTATTGGTGTACATATGTTTTGATCTTTCTTTAAGCTTGTCTAAAAGTTGAATGAATAATTTTTAACTAAGAACAACTCAACCTCTTATGTAAAATTATAATTGTTATTAAAAGAAGTTAGTAATCCAAATTATTTTCTCTATCGATTAAATTCCAGTAAACGTCAAAGTTAAAGACAAATCTGTACTTGGTTCTTCACAGATAGAATAATTATCATTTCACTATTACAAGTAATTATTATAGTAGATTAAAGAAACAAGATTAAAAGAATGAAGAAGAAATCAATTACATTGTATGAGCCATACAACTTAATGAATTATTGTTAGAATCAGAATTTACCTCCAGTAGAAACATGAGGATATATTACTTTTTTAGAGAATTGTTTTTTAGAAGAAAATGTGAACTGATTATCATTATTAAATTATTTTAGTTTTTGTTTTTTTGGAGTTGATATATGGAAGCTTTAATTTTCTAAAGACATTAATCTTAAATTAGGGTCAATTCAACAAACCTCCCTTGGGGTTTGATGTAATACCCATATACCTCCCCTATCCTTCTCAAAAGGACACATACATCTCCTTTACTATCTTCATTCGAACATGGACCTCCCCTATACTAACGACAGTAACAGAACTTAACGGAAACCATTAATTTTTACACGTTTTAGACTATTATTTTCCCCTTGTATTTAAACCGACCACACGTGATGAAATTGGGGATTTACTTCAATCTTCTTTACAACAAACGAGCCATTTGAATTCTGCAAGCATTTCCCAGGCTTTGATTCTGTTCCAAAGGATCCCCTTTTTGGTAGTTCAATCCATATTCCTTTAGAAGAAACCGGGGTAACCTTATACCCTTTTCAAAGTGACCAGTATATTCAACAAAGTCACCCATTTGCAAATCTTAATGTATAAGAGTTCTGACAGGTGATTCGGTTTACAAGATCAATTATCCCTGGCGAGGAATGGTTACCTTAGGGTGCTTCAAGGTTCTGGGTTAAGTAACCAATTCGAGTGTCTTTGAACTGGACTTCAGTAAGAGAAACGAGCGTCCTTCGAAGTACTCTAATAGTAAAGTGTACAAGTAAGTCCCGCGAATCTACGTATGTCATTCGAATGACACATACATGAAAGGTAATAACATGCCTCCGAAGTACTCCATTCTGAGGGTACTACGGAGTCAGCAAAGTCTACAATCCATAGGTATTTCCTAGGGATAAGCAAAAAGTGTACTTCGGGAGTTACTTTAATAAGAATTCCTTTGAAGTTAACCGAATGCAAGGTCTATTGTGGGTGACTAACCCTCATATCTGTCGTTTGAAGGAGACAAAAAAACGTTAAGTCATTTGAGAAGGGTGACTAACCCTTGGTCCTTTTTAGAAGGGTGACTGTAATAACCCTGATTTTTAAGAAATTAATTAAATAAATAAATAAAATAATTATTTATTATTATGTCTAAGATCCTAATTTGGACTTAGAGCGGAGATTATATCGCCAATATGGCGATTAAGTGAAAACGGGAATACCGGAACTATATCCTCCGTGTTTTCCGTTATAGCACGAAGGAAACAATATCTAAAGATATTTGTTCTTCTTTCTCTCAGACTGAAATTTTGGGAAGAAGAAGAAGAAGAGAAGAAGAGAAAGGGAAGAAGAAACCTTACCAATCTAAGGGGGTTTTGGCCAAGATTTGCTGCAGAAGATTT
>JAUPMG010252980.1:0-21668 GCA_031762675.1 Pachysandra terminalis | reverse complement strand
CTTATTCTTAGCATAATACCCTTTTGGGATGTTGTGTGTGCTTGTAGCCACACAAATCTGATTTCAACAGTGAATTAGCACCGATGAATTCATGTTATTACCATAATTTGAGGGTTAGAGGGATCATCAATACTTTGCTTTTTCTTAATTGATAAATTCCCTTTTAATTAGTTTCTTAGATCTTTAGATTTAATTAAGTTTAGTTTGATTTTTCTTAAATTAGAACACCATATTTCCCTTCTTTTGTCTAATTAATTTTCTTAGATTTAATCTGGTAATTAAGTAAATTAAATCCATTCAGTCCTTGAGGTTCGATACCCTCAAAAGAGCCCCATCCGACGAGGATTCGTACTATTGCAAGTGGTTAATATTATTGACACATCACCGCTCATTTGACTATCTAGAGCATGGAAGGCTACCTAATAATCCTCGACATAAAACCAAAATATGGCATCGAGTGCCCTTGTTCATTTACTACAAAGAAGTATTGTACTATCGCTCATATGATGGTATCTTTTTACGTTGCTTAGGAGATGACGAAGCAGCTGAAGCTCTTGAAAAGGCACGTTCTGCTATTTGTGGTTCTCATCAATCAGGTCCAAAGCTCTACCACCAAGTCAAAAGAATTGGATATTACTGGCCCACCTTGGTCAAAGACGCTATGGAATATGTTAAATGTTCTCAGCCCTGCCAATTCCATGCAAACTTTACACACCATCCTCCAGAACCATTGCATCCCACAGTAACTTCATGGCCTTTCGAAGGATAGGGACTCGATATTGATGGACCATTGCCCAAGACTTCTAGAAGGCATCTTTATATTGGTAACAACTGACTACTTCTCTAAATGGACCGAAGCTGTGGCGCTCAAGGAAGTCAAGAAGGAGAACATCATCAACTTCATAAGGACTAATATCATCTACCGTTATGACATCCCTCGGTGTATCATTACTGATAACGTGACTTCTTTCAGCAACAGTGCCACCGACCAATTCTGTGAGAAATTCGACATAAAGCAAAGAAAATCTTCAATGTACACTGTTCCTACTAATGGCTTGGCTGCAGCATTCAACAAGATTCTCTACAATTTGTTGAAGAAGGTCGCATCAAATTCAAAAAGAGATTAGCATGAAAGGATGGAGGAAGCTCTTTGGGCATATAGAACGACATACCGAACTCCAACAAAAGCTACACCATACTTGCTTGTAAATGGGGTCAAAGCTATTTTACCTCTCGAACGACAGATTCCGTCACTACGAATGGCAATACAAGAAGGCCTCAGCGAAGAAGAAAATGCCAATCTTCCTCTTGTTGAATTGGAGGCAATGGATGAGAAAAGACTCGAAGCACAATAGCAGTTGGAATGCTATCAAGCGCGTCGCACTAGAGCTTTTAACAAGAAGGTAAGACCACGTTCATTTCAGAAAGGAGACCTAATGTTTGCTGTTCGAAGGCCAAGCAACATGTCTCACAGAACTGGAGGAAAATTCCTCTCCAAATGGGATGGACCATATGTGGTGCAAGAAGTCTACACAAACGGTGCTTACAAGTTGGTTACACCGGAAGACCAAAGACTTGCCCCCATCAATGACAAATTTTTGAAGAAATATTATCCTTGATGGCATCGCTCCTTGATATGAGCATAAACTATTTACAACACTCCTTAATACAAGTTTGAACTATATATATATATATATCACTCCTTGTCACATGGGTATAAACTGTTTGATAAAAAAAAACTATACCTTGAACTACGTTTGACTTGATCCCTATTTGGGTATGTAGGAAACCTGCAAAAGTCAAGTCTCAAAAAAACAATTGTCTTAAAAATGATGAAATTCTGTCATCTGGTATACTAAGGCCAGCAAACTCCCCTTCCTTATCAAAAGATCATTTGTATGAGAGTTAATAATGCAAGAAGGATTGTAAGTAGATTTTGGACAGGAAGATCTTTTAGTAGCTTTTCTTGCAGGAGATTGATGATATTTTATGGAACCTCTGAATCAGAACTACACCAAGTCGTATAACTTACAAATGGGTCTTCTAGTGGTCCTTTAATAAGATGGAAAGCAAGAAATAAATATCAACAGCTCCGAGGAAGGCATAAATTCCCCTTCTTGTCTACTCCAGTTAGCTCCTTTGCAGAGAGAGAGACTTCATCACCAAGTCGTAGAAGGAATAAATAGTTCTTCATGTAGTCCTTATTTAATAAGATGGAAAACAAGAAATAAATATTTACAGCTCTGAGGAAGGCATAATTTTTCTTTCTTCTCTACTCCTGTTAGCTCCTTTGCAGAGGGGGTGACTTTATCACCAAGTCGTAGAAGAAATAAATAGGTCTTCAAGTAGTCCTTCATTAAGAATATGAAAAGCAAGAAATAAATATTGACTGCTTCGAGGAAGGCATGATTCCCCTCTCTTATATGCTCTTCTTGTTGGCTCCTTTGCGAAGGGAGTGACTTCATCATAAAAGTTACCATCCACTGATAAAGCCTTGGCAAGATTGAATATTTATATAGCTGATGTCGTGTCTGACTGATGTCATTAAAGCATCGTGAGCCCTGGAATACTAATGGTCCAAGTAAGAGTTACAATCTCAAGAGTCCCAAAGGGGAAACAAGGGATGTAAATCCAAACTCAAGCAATGGTTGTGCACCCAAATAATCTCAAAAGTGAAGCTATGGTTACACGTGAAGCCGCTAGTTTGAAAGCGAATATTCATAAATAACTTAAAAACTTGACCAGCTAGCTACTGATCTTAGGACATAAAACAAAAAGGTGGTGGGTGATATCAACCTTAGAATCGAGATCGGAGATTAGAACCACTCAGGATGAACTAAACTCTAAACTTTTCTTTGATGAAAAGTTTTCTATTTTTATATTTATAATTGAAAAAGAGAAAAAAAAAAGGAGAAGAAAAGAGAAGAGGAAACGCGGATATGCTTACTACACCCTTCCTCGTCTCTGGGTGCCTAGGGGATTGTGATGTCTTTTTATGGGATCGCAGGTCTGTTCATTAGCTCCTATTTGTGGTGTACAATTTCGTGGAATGTAGGTAGTGGTTATAATCGCGGTCGAAAATAGCGGGGATTTCACGTAAATCCGTGATTTCATTTCGATTCGGATTAAACCCAAAAGAGGATTGAAACCGGGGATCCCCTATCCCCATATCTCTTCATTCGACGCCAACGGGTTTTGCCGTTAGCTCTTGAAAATGATGAAATGGATTCATGGAATCAAGATCAGTAAAATTGCACACCTTTTACGAACTTAATGTATGTTGATGATCTCCTCTTCTTTTTTTTTGGGGGGAGATCATCAGCCCAAGAGTGTGACAATACATGAAAAATCATAAAACAATACTGCCAAGAGGCCGGTTAAGAGATTAATTTGAAAATGAGGCTTGGGGTTTTGATTTGAGTTGATGAAGAGAATGGTGATGGAAGAAGGTTCAAGGTTTCTGCTGGGATTAGATGGGGTTTTGTAGGTTTTTGCAGTGGGCAAACAGAAGGGATTCGATTGGGGTTTGGCTGTGTGCGTCCAAGAAGAAGAAGAAATGGGTCTTGCTGGGTTGTTCGGATAGGGTTGCAGAAATTTTGAAGGGTTTTAACAATGATATCAAAGAGATTTTTGAGGACTTTAAGAAGGGATTTTAAGTGGTTTTAATGGGGCTTCAAGAACTGGTTTGGGTGAAGTTTTTTCCACTAGTAGAAGAAGAAGA
Source organism: Pachysandra terminalis (assembly GCA_031762675.1). Lineage (NCBI taxonomy): Eukaryota > Viridiplantae > Streptophyta > Magnoliopsida > Buxales > Buxaceae > Pachysandra > Pachysandra terminalis. Next base: position 17,947 of record JAUPMG010252980.1, on the reverse strand, counting down.
ATCCCCTTTTATTAGGTGAGCTCGGCTGGGATTTAATGGCCGAATTGCTGTTTCTGAGGAAGAAACTGAAGGTGCGTGAAGAAGAAGGTGAAGGAGTGTTTTTTTTTTTATTATTAAAAAAATATAAAACGTTAAATTATCGGGACGTTGGCAAACGTCCTGTTAATTTGTTCTGCACCAGGCGCACCACCATCACGTGCATCAATAATGGACAAATGTCACGTGCCCATTGTTGGTGTGCGGTTGGGTGGACCGAAGTGGGTGTAGACGATCCACTTCCATAACAAGGTGAATATGCTCCAACATATACTTGTGAGGTGCACCAATAATGGACAAATGTCACGTGCCCATTGTTGGTGTGCGGTTGGGTGGACCGAAGTGGGTGTAGACGACCCACTTCCATAACAAGGTGAATATGCTCCAACATATACTTGTGAGACTCTACGAGGAGACTAAATCCTATCTTGGCATTCCCCTAACCAATGGCAAACTCACCACGTAGCATTTTAATGGCTTGATTGCCTAGGTTTATTTTAGTCTTACTTGTTGGAAAATGTTGAGTAACGGTTGCTCCAAAAATCCCAGGACTAATAGAAACTCATTTGATTAAGCACTTAATCATTAGATTGTAGCTGACGTCAACAACGACCCACTTTATTGACACTGATCAGATGGTAGCCCTTTTTCTTTGGCAGCTCCACCCATCTATCAGTATTCAATGACTTAGCACCATGCTCATACATAATACCAAGGCACTTTATCTCAGCCTATAATTGCTTCTTCCGTGACTCAAACTCGTGACGTGGTGTTGGCTTTGATACCAATTGTTAAGTACGTAAGTGTTGTTCTAAAAAAACCCAGAACTTATGAAAACTCATTTAGTTAAGCACTTAATCATTAGGATCGTAACAGAAAACCCAACAGCTTAATCGGGCCCGCAGAATCACATAAATTCAGTGCTTGCAGGACAACCTCTCCATTACATGGCTTGTACCAAGATTCCAATCTATATCCTCAAATTACTGGACAGAGAGGCAAGGTCTTTTTTATGAGTTAAGCCCAATAAAGAGCGCACTCTCCACTCAGTTGGAAGAAAATCTGCAGAACTAAAAGAAATGGCGTACTAAACATCAAAAGCCCTATAATCTTTAATGAAGCTATGTTTGCAAAAAGGGCTTGGATTGCATTTAAAGGGAATGACTCCTTATGGTATAAGATTATCCGATCAAAGTACCTGCGTGACACTGCATGGTTTGGATATGGAGACAGATCCTGAAAACAAGAGATGTGATCTTATCTGGTACCCAATGCTTCATTGCTGATGGAAAATTTATAACGATAATTCACGATAATTGGATACTACACAATGATCAGGACTGGTTCCTCCCTCCTTTGCCTCCTGAATACCATTTTGACTGGGTATGGTATCGGAGCTCATTGATCAATCAACTTCAATTTAGAATCTGCCTCTTTTGAAATCACTTTGGCCAATTGCTGTGGTTCACAACATCATGGCCACCCTGATCCGCCCCTGCCTTGGCTTTGACCAAGCGGTGTGGGCGTGTAATACAAATGGACTTACCAAAAAAAAAAAAAACAGTGTAATACAAATGGAGAGTTTACTGTTGGTTCAGCATACAATCACATACGAGCCATTGCCAACACATACAATTAGGGTTGTAAGTAGGACGGGTTGGTCCGGGTTTTAAGCAGTTCGGGCTCAGCCTGAACTAAAATCAATTGGCCCAAATTCAATCCGGACCGAACTAAATCCAAACATATGTGGCCAGAACCCAGCCTGAACTTAATTTGTTGAGTTCGGGTTCAGCCCAAACTCTACTATGTTCAGAAAGCTGTGAAAAAAAAATAGAATTGAGTAGAAAAAATAAAATAGAAAGAGTTGAAGACCTGATTCTAATAAAAAACAACAAAAATCAAAAGTTCTTAAAGATTAAAGAGATGAAAAATAAAATAAAAAACAAAAGAAGACAAAGAAAAGAATGAAAATTAAAAAAATCTTCATATATTAAAGAGATGATAAAAAAAGAATGAAAAGAATGATATATATATATATATTGGTTCGAATGAAATAGAAAAGAAAAATAGAGAACGATTGAAGACATTTTGATTATTTTTTTGTTTTTGGTTTGAATTGAGTCGAACGAAAAAAAAAAAAAAAATAGCTCACATTAATTGGATGGATCGAAGACGACGAGATGAGATTTGTTTGTTGCCAGAAGCTTGGAATCAAAGAAGATGAAGCCCAAAGAGACGAGATTAATTAGTTGCTGAAGATTGTTTCATTGTTAGAAGCTTAGAGTCGAAGAAGTATAGCCCGAAGACAAAGAGAGAAGATGGCTTTTGTGTCTATCGACCAAATCCGTAAAAGGATTAAGGTTTGCAACGTTTCATTGTTTTAAGGGTATTTAGGGTATTAAACATGAGCCGTTGGATTAAAATTCATCAAACGGCTCATATTGAATATATTATATAATATATATTTATATACTTAAAAGTATATCGGTCCGGATGGGGCTTTTAGGGTTTAGAATCCTTAACTTGAACCCAGCCTGAACTCAACTTCTGGCTCAAAAATGATCCCAGACCGAACCCGAACTCAAATCAATCAATGAGTTCGGGCACTTATTAGGGTTGGGTCAGGTGGGCTGGGCAAAACTTACCGTCCTACCTACAATGAGGAAAGAAAATTGTGGCTAGCCACCTGGCACACTGTGTCCAAAAGATTAGATTTTTTCTATCAAAATGTTTTCATAACGTTAACATCACTAGTCATATTCTCCATAGAAGAATTGGCGCCCTAGAAGAGATGTGCTCACTGTGCAATGATGCCACAGAAAACCCACCAGACTTATTTCTTGATGCTACATTTGGATACCAAGAAAATGTGGGAAAGGAAAAAAGAAAGTCATTTATCTCTTTCTTTTGAGTGTTTGGATTGCAAGAAAATGAAAAAATAGTTGGGACCATTGTTTTCTTGAGAAAGTTTATAAACAAAAAGGCACTTTTTTTTTCTTGCCAAATTGGTAGGATTTTGTATATTGAGAATCTTATCTTGGTCTTCTTCCAACATTGCCCTTCCCAAACAACCACATTTACAATGATTATATATATATATATATATAATTAATTAATTAAAAAATTCTTATTAATTGAGAAAAAAAAGTAGAAAATATAAATGAAAGGACAAAAAATTAAAAAAAAGAGTTGTGTGTTCTACATTAAAACCAAGAGGGGTGAGACCTATAAAAACTTTTACTTTTTTTTTTTAAATTTTAAAAAAATTTGATTGGATGTATTTTGTTTTTAAACTTTAAAAATTAGAAATCATGAGAATTGATGGATGGGGCCTAACGTCCTCTATAATCTAAACCAAACTGAACCGAGTCGATTTAAACCGATCATAACCCAAAATCAAGTCGGTCTAATTTGATTTTATCATTTTAAAACCAAAACCGAACCCAAAGTCTAAAATTCGAACCAAAACCAAACCGAAATCGGTATGACATAACATAAATCTGGCTGGTATAAGGGCAAAAATGGAAAGTATGTCAGTATTCTTATGATTTTCTTACTAACCAAATGCGCAATTACATGATTTCCATTAATAATCATGCTAGTTTCTTGCAACATCCAAACAACTTCAAGATATTTATTTTCACTTTCTTTTCACATTCTTTTCTTTCTCAACCGACTTTCTCACATTTTCTTGGTATCCAAGCGCAGCCTGAGTGTCCTTTTTCATACCTATTTGACTTGCTACCTCGGGAGGTCGAATTGAGGAGGTCGGTCCCACGTACAATGTGAAAGATTGGTTGTTGTCCATCTGGAGCAGAAGCAAGTTGATAATCTGGGCAACAATCTTCCTATTTTGGCTAGTTGTGCAAAATTTTTTGGGACAATCTTGCGTAAATTAGGTAATTTTTGAAAAAAAACAAAATATCAATCGAGCACTCATTGGCATTAATTAACAAACTGCAGGAGGACTCGTATCTCCTTATGAAGAAAGGAGCTGATGAAATTGTAACCCGTAAGAGAGACATCTTGTTTGTACAATGGTAGCTACCAAGTAGATTCGTCAAACTTAGTTTTATTGGAGCATTTAGAGGAAGCTCAGAGACTGCAGCACTAAGTGTTATTTCCAGGAACAGTTCAAGATAGTTCTTAGCGACAGTGGCTCACAAATTTGGGTGTTATTCAGCTATTGTTGAGGAAGTCTCGGCTCTACTCGAAGCGATTAAATTGGCAATCCAGCTTAACATCTCCAAAATCCATATTAAAGGAGATTCAAATCTGTTGATCAATGTTATCAAGAAGACAAACTCCATCCCTCCATGGTCTATCAGAGGCATTATTATTGAAGCTAGAAATCTTTTTAGTTCTTTTCTAGATATCAAAGCAATCATATACTTAGAGAAGGCAACCAGACTGTTGATCAATTGGTAGTTGATATTTCAAAATAGTTTGGTTTTGTTTTGTGTTGAAAGATTTTTGTGAAGTCTCTTGTCCCACAATGGAAATCTACAAGAAAAGAGAATGCTTTATATAAGGTGAGCTCCCTAATGCTTATGTGCATAAAAGAAAGGGAATGATATAATGCATTGCACTTGGGTCAGTGGGGCGAAGTACCACTATGCATACGCCTATGCGAAGGCGCAAGGACGCTTGAGGCGCAATGGGTACTTTGTAGGCGCACTTTGCACTTTGCACTTAGCATTGCATTGCGAGGAGCGTAGGAGCCTTTTTAGAGTGTGGCCGGCTCAATCAAACTTGGTTGATTGATTGGTTTGGTTTGATGGTTTAGATATGCTTGGTTCAGGTTGATCTTCCAATCGGACACACCTGATGGATCCAAGTGATATTGAACATCAGATGGCGCGTCTGATCATATTCACACGATCAAGACTATCCGATTAGGTTGCACCTGATCAGCGAGGTTTCAACCGACCAAGTGCCTTTATATGGCCAGATCATAGCCATAGGATCATGCTTGCACCTGATCGATGATGGGCGAAGGGAGACATGCTATTTCAGATTTGATCCATACCGTTGGATCAAAATCATACTTGTTGGTGAACAGGTATATGTAAATCTATAAATAGACTGCAGATCCAAACCATTTTAAGCATCCAGAATCATTCAATTCGATCGAGTTCAGATCTAATGGTGAGAGTGAGATCCAGAATCATCCAATTCGATTAAGTTCAGATCTGATGGTAAGAGAGGTCCAGGTTTGATCCAAACCAAATTTGATTAAGAGAATACATCAAGGCTTTCATCAAGTGTTTGGCATCATAGTTCTTATAGAAAGTGTCATATTGTGATTGGACGGTGCACATTCGAGAATCACAACAAATCTTGATCGGGGGCTTTATTGTATCTTGAAGGCATTTTCTCACTAACCCCCAGTGCATTCGTGATCTTGATTGGAGGGGAGAAACTTGTCTAAAAGAAATCAAGTCGATCGTGCCTTGAAGCTTGTTGATCAACGGTGCATATTGTTTTACCCTTCATACTTCGAATCCTTCATTGTTTTACCAACAATTTTTTAGACAAGTCTATACCAAATGGAGGGTTCGGTGGTTCAATCACTTTAATTCATGAATCAAACCTAGTGCGTTTTGATTGGTTCGATGGTCGCAAGTTTACTCAATGGCAACAAAAGGTGCTTTTCTTCCTTACCACTCTCAAGCTTTCCTACATCCTTAATGATGATCTGGAGGATATCCCAAAACTGTCCGATGACAATACACCTGAGTTGATAGAGAAGAGAAGAAAACGAAAGGAAGACAATGTCTTTTGTAAAAGACACATCGTGAATGCTCTCTTCGACTTAGTCTACATAGCACATCATTTAATCTATTCTGCAAAGTCTCTGTGGACGGCCTTTAGACAACAAGTACCGCATTGAAGAGGCAAGTAACCAATTTTTTTTTATTTAGTAATTACATTGATTTTTAGATGATCAATGATAAGTCTGTTCTAGCACAAGTGTATGAACTCCAACTTATTGTTAGTGAACTTAAAATTGCTGCAATAGAGCTTGTAGAGGATTTTCAGGGTTATTATTGCTAAACTCACCTCTGCTTGGAATGGCTACAAGAAAAAGCTTAAGCATGAACAAAAAGTCATACCTTGGAATCGCTGCAGCTTCATCTTCGAATCGATGAAGATTCTCATAATCGAGATAAGAAGGATGATGTGAATGTGAATCATTTGAAGGAAAATATGATTGAAGATAATAAATCCAAGAATACCAAACTTAAGCCTAAGAATGATAAGCTGTTCAATGGCAATATATAGGGAAAAGGAAAGGAAATTGTCACGTATGTGACAAACCTGGTCATTACACTGTCAACTTCGAAAGAAGCCCATGAGTCAAGTGAATATGGTCGATGAGGAAGAACTCATTGCAATAGTGTCCAAGCTAATTATGTAGGAATTGAAGATGGGTGGGGATTCAATACGGGTGCAACCATTCATGCAAGGATCATATTCTTTTTAAGACTTACAAAGAGATCGATGACAGAAAGAAAGACAAGATGTAAAATAACTTCCGCACCAAGGTTATCGAAAAGAGCACTATAGAACTCAAACAGGTGTATGAGTCGGGTAATTTTATTTTATCCAGGAATGGGATTTTTCATTGGAGATGGGTATCTTGTATGGGTATCATTAAGTTGAATGAATTCTTTTCTGCTTATACTATTGTCTTTATTTTCCTTTGCTGTGACTTCTTGTGATTATTTTGACACATATGCACCTGCTGCATGGATTTCATCTATTAGGGATTTTTAGTTTCTCTTGCTTTAATTCACCGGCTAGTGGTCCATCAAATGGATTTAAAAATGATTTTTTTCTAAATAGTGATTTAATTGAGGAGATTTATTTGGAGCAACTTGAAGGGTTTGTTCTCCCAGACCAAGAAAAGAAATATCTTTATGGCTTGAAGCAAGCTCTTATGCGGTGGCATGAGAAATTTAACCAAATAATGTTATCTCATTGTAACACCACAAAACCCATGGTACGAATCCCTATGCGGGTGGCACGAATTTCAAGGTGAGACATTCGGGTTCCCACCATGGAACGCGGATCACCAAAACAAAACACCACTAACAAAGTAATAATAATTACTTCTATTATCTCATAGTGCGGAAGCTAATAAAACCTATTACAAACTACTGACATTAGAAGAGTCAACCTCAAATCGTATAGAGAACTAATAAAAGACTAAATCCTATTACATTCAAATCATCCAATTTGACATATGTACTATTCAAATAGAAATTAAAAAGGAATCCAGCCACAAGTCCTGGTCCATCCTCATCCTATCTAAACCTACAACATAAAATGTCAGGTGAGCTTGGAATGCCCAGTAAGACCATATATGTCATCCATTCTCATGGAACATCAATAGCCAAAACCAAAGAGCGGCAATATAGATAATTACAATCAATAAGAGCACCAAATAAACATGCATTAATTAACCTAGGCCTAGTATGCATGCATTAATTAACCTAGGACTCAAATGATAATCAAGAAGGAAGCTATCCACGCGCATTGGAATGCATCATAAGTTTCCTAGCAAGTGTGCAAACCAAATACAATCAACATCACATCAACAACTCTATTCGTCACTGTCCGGTTGACCGGACAAGCTAATCTATTCATAACACAAATCTATCGCTACCCGATTGACCAGTCAAGCTAGTAATCCAACATAAGTAGGATTTCTAGTGATAACACCCTTCGAAAGCTATTCGTGCGCCCATACACACGAATAATCCTTTGAATTCCTTCACGGGTATCCTTTCCCCAAATACAAATCAAATCGAAACCATAATATGAGTCAACTTTCTAATCACCAAGTACATGGAGAGCACAACCCCAAGGTAAAGTCAAGTCAACAACTAATCGATAGTGTAGGGTGTGCCGTGGAACTCAAAGGTGATTCCCCGCAAGTAGGCTAGATCCTTCAGACCATCCTTTGATTCCAAGAGATCATATCGTAATCACATGGCACAATCCCCCAACCCAAACCAATTTGTTGTGGAACTCAAGGTTGATTCCCCGTAGGTTGGCTAGAGCCTTCAGATCAAACCTTGACTCCAAAAGATCATGCCCCAAGTCATATGGCACAAATCCCAAATCTAAATTCCATAACAATACACTATGGGATTCCATCGGTAGGCTCACCGGTGTACCAGTGCCTACCGGTGGGTCAAAAACAGTGTAATTTGGGTCCCTGTCGGCAGACTCACCAGTGTACCGGTGCCTGCCGACGGACCCATACCCTATGCATTTAACTCCCTATCGGCAGACTCACTGGTGTACCGGTGCCTGCTAACGGACCCATACCCTGTGCATTTAACTCCCTGTCAGCAGGCTCACTGGTGTATCGGTGCCTGCCGATGGGTCACATAACTGGGGATTTTCTAGGGTTCTGAAAAACCCAATCTAATTCTTTTTTTGATCCAAACCATAGGAAACCAATGTTAATACTTCCAACCAATACCCAATCAATCAAAAACACTCCAAATCATTATTTAACAAAATCAAAGGAATACATCAATCATTCTTGCACGGTGTAAATCCAAATCACAAATCAAAGAACAGTTCTAATACTGTCAAGTATCAATTATGATCAATAAAACATGTATGCATTCATAAATCAAAAAAATACAATTTAAGCAATAAATCCATGATAGACTATAATATTCCGTAAGAACTATACAAAAAAGGAGGCTTACTGCGTGTGTTCCGATTTTAGACCTAGCCAAGTTATCTTCCTTCTTCACCTTTCTTCTTTTCCTCTTCTCTCTCTTTTCCAGATCTCATTTCAGCCTCCTCTCTTTTTCTTTCTTTTATACTTTCTTCTCTTAAAACCCAAAACCCTAATCGCCCTATTCCCAAAACATTATTCAGGTCCTACTAGTTGACCATTTGTGTTAACCTTTTAATTCACTTAAATCTACTTCCTCACCTTCTCATAAATTCACACATTCATAACCTAACTGACAAGGTAACTTCCCCACCAAGAATCCTCCCCAAAATCAAACTTCCACTAATAGAAACGAATGTCTTATTAAAATAGAAACTCTCTCTTACATTCTAATCCAATTCAAACTCTATTTTAATTACTAAACTAACCTTGCTCTTTGTTATTGGGCCACACGTCCATGTCTAAACCAAGCCCACTAATCTCAGTCCTAAGCCCAACTAATTAACCTAATTTCATTATAACCCCATACTATTCATTAATTACAGTTTGACCCCATTTCTACACTTAAATTAATATATTGTCACCGTCAATTAGAATTTTAGTTCAGATATAATTATTTAGCTCTATCAAATATTTACACATTAATTAATATTATTAATTTCCGGATCCGGGTCACTACAGTCTTCCTCCCTTTAGGAAATTTCGTCCCCGAAATTACTCGCACTAGATTTCTAAAACACCCAATCCGACAGTCAATTATGCTTGGTTATGATATTCGTAATTTAATACAAATTCAAGCATACAACATAAAAACGATCATGTCACTTGAAAAATTCATCAAATGAGTCATGTTATACACACCACAAAATCATGTGATTCCTAGGTTCACATGTCTCTATTATCCTTCCTAGGTCTCACCAAACTTGAGTGTCTCTAGATCCCTAACTAAGAGCAATCATAACACGTAATTCCACAAATCATGTTATGCACACAACACGTACACTTGGAACCATGTGAATTCTTATGTTCATATTTATGATCTATTCTCCCTAGGTCATCTAACAATATACTAGGTCATCAATTATTCATGATCTCGTTCACGGATTTCAATTCTCGTTCAACGATATAGTAACTTTATAACAATAACAATACACAAAAATCATCAAGCATATCTCCAACTATCGCATACCCAACTGATCATGAAGAAAGAATGCATGGTGTCCACTTATGAACAATATCAAGATAATATTCTATATAGTCATGAACTTCTTAACCCATGATCACTAGAGAATGAAAACCAACCAGATAACTTGTAATGACATGAACCTTGATTATCACTAAGTACATTTAGTTAGGTATTATATAAGTACTTAATATGATATAAATTATTTTTATAACAAAGTAAGTTGATAATCGGCATCTGATAGATGATAATGGAAAATAATGGATATATATATATATATGTGTGTGTGTGTGTGTGTGTGTGTGTGTGTGTGTGTGTGAGTTGTGTTGAGTTGGTAAGTATACCTAGAACGCTTATATAGGTTATTCTTTGATTCATAATAAACATGATTAATTAATATTTAAGTATGATTAATTAGTTCATAATTGTGATTAATCATTAGATAATCTAATTGTACTCACCTCATTGATTGATAGATATAGGAATCCTAGGGGTGAGATACACCAGATCAAAGGGCATCTATGTAAATATAAGTAGTGGCAAATTTGTAAATATCTTATAAAGTAAGGATATTATTATAACTATAATATTACAGTTTTGCATTAAATTCTTGTCAAAAGCAACCCATGTCTTTGATTGACATGTGTCACAATAAGTGGCATGTGTCCATGCCATTAGAAGCATATGTCCATGCCATTAGAAAGAAAGATACAAGTCTCTTGATTAGTAAGACTAAACCAAAGTTAATTAGTTTAATAACCTAAGATTAATCGAAGTAAGTACTAATCCTATAATTAGTTTAAGAGTAACGTAGTAAAATAATTAGTAGAATAAGTAACTTACTAATTAGGACATATATAAGTCCTAAACTAAGTTAGTTTTAGCTTAATAGGCTGCTAAATTAAAGGTACAGAAGATGAGAAGAAGAACAAGAAGAAGAAGGCAAAACCTGAGGTTGAATCAGTCATAGCTTGGTTCTAGCAAGGGGAAGTTGTTGCTCGTTTGGACATTTTGCAGATAAACAGGTAAGAAGATGAATATCTTTTAATTATACAGTTTTAGATTACAAATTATTAGATTATAATCTATGAGAATTGAAGGTTTATTGGTTATAAATAATTTTGATAAAGAAAAACAACATATGTGTATGCATGTTTATGAATTGGAAAGGATGAATTCTGGTTTCGAATGTGGATAATATTATGTATAAAACAATCTAAAATGAGAATTATATATATTATTTGGAAGCCTTAATTAATGATTTAATCTGATAAAAAAGTTATTGAACATTGGATTTTGTTATGAATCGAAAAGGGTGAAAGGAACTGCAGCAACTTGAAGTTGCAGCAATACATTCAGTTACTGGTTTGGCTGACCAAACCGGAGAGTTCAGTTATCCACGTAAGATGCTCAGCTAACCGAAGGCTAAACTTGGGTTAATTGAACCCACAGTATATGGCAGCACATATTGGTGTTTTATGTGCGGGTTTTTAATGAGATAATTTGGGGGTTTAAATGGGATGTTTAGAAATTGTTTTGCCTAGGAATTGAAGATTTAAAATATTAATTTAACTTGTTTTAAAAAGTACTTGAACTAAATAAAGAAAATGGTTAGCGTACCACATCGAAATGGATGTACATATGTTATGATATGCATGTGTTTTGGACATTGATGATATACATATGAAACAGTACTTGCAAGTGATGGGAATGCCCAATTGATCAATGGGGAGGGATTTATGCTATGATGTCGAATTACCTAAGGCTAACCATTAGGGAGGCCCTTATCCTGGTATGTCCCAGTGGGGGTGATGATGATGCATCGCCTAAGGCTACCTAATAGTGAGGCCCTTACCCTGGTTTCACCCAATTGGGGGTAATGGTGATGGTGTGTATTACCTAAGGCTAGACATTTGGGAGGACCTTACCTTGGTATGTCCCAGTGGGGCTGATGATGATGCATCGCCTATGGCGACCTAATAGTGAGGCCCTTACCTTGGTATCACCCAGTTGGGGGTAATGGTGCTGGTGTGTATTACCTAAGGCTAGCCATTTGGGAGGCCCTTACCCTGGTATGTCCCAGTGGGGGTGATGATGATGCATTGCCTAAGGCGACCTAATAGTTAGGCCGTTACCCTGGTATCACCCAGTTGGGGGTAATGGTGATGGTGTGTATTACCTAAGGCTAGCCATTTGGGAGGCCCATACCCTGGTATGTCCCAGTGGGGGTGATGTTGATGCATCGCCTAAGGCCATCTAATAGTGAGGCCCTTACCCTGGTGTCACCCAGTGAGGGTGATGGTGATGATATTTATTACCTAAGCTAGCCATTAAGGAGGCCCTTACCCTGGTATCACCCAGTGGGGGTGATGATGATGCATTGCCTAAGGCTACTTAATAGTGAGGCCTTTACCCTAGTATCACCCAATGAGGGTAATGGTTGTTTAAGTTAATTGATTTCCTTCACATGCCCAAATGCTTCATGTTCTCATATTGCTTATTAAACTACAAACCTCAATAAACTACATTGTTTTAAGCATGAATTATGTATTTTGATGCTTCACCATGCCACAGTTGATTTCTTACTAGGATGAAAAGCTCATTAAGTTTCCCTGTATATATATGTATCTTGGTGCATGTATATATAGTGTTTTGCAAGTAATCAATGAAAACTTGATCGTGAGAGTAGCGCAGCTGAAGCATGGGTCGGATAGCTAGGTCATCCTAAAGGTTTAGATCCAGTGATAATGTACTTGTATTAAATTTATTTAGATTTAAATTGTAAAACAACGATGTAACATTGTAGATTTTTAATGTATATAATTGTATAATGGTTGCAATAAATTATGTTGTGCATATGATGTCCATCTTCCATGTGAAGATGAAGGTTGTTCTTCGAATCTCATACCGGATTTGTTGGGTGTGGAATTCAGGGCGTGACAATTGGTATCAGAGCAATGGTTTAAACCTTTCAGGAACAATTTAAGTTTTAGAAACTAATCAAAGGGATTTAAACTCTAGGAAATTAAGCCTAGGATATATGATTTGGATCGAAATTGTTAAGAGGATAGATCTGTAAGACGTGTGAGAAGTGAGATACGATGCTCGATGATAGATATGTTGGACCTTAGGATGTTAGTTTTTGGAAGTATTGCTTACTCTTAGATAAATAAATTCTGATGTTTGCCTTAACATGAATAACAAAGTATATGTGAAGGAGGGGAATCATAAGCTGTCTAAACTACTAAAAGGTTATAACCTAGGTTGATAATCAACTTCATTTGGAGATTGTAGGTCCTAGGAAGGGCAAGTTATTGTTCTTTAAGTGCTAGAATGTATGATTTCAATGAAATGGAAAATATAGATTATTTACTTTGGTAAAGAAGAATGATGGAAATAAGTCCTTAATGTATAGAATGGATATATCCTCGAGGGATTTAGAATAGATGTCCCCTAGTTGGGTGTAAGATGATTACTATAAATATATATATAGGATTATCAATATAGTTAAATATTGATGTTTATATAGTTTAGTATATGTATACATAAATCTATATGGACTAGGTAAGGATATATATATAAAATAAGTAAAGTATAAAAAGATGGTACATTCTATAACTTTGAGTAACCCAATGGATGTTTGCTATGTTAGATGGCTAGAATTAGAATGACCACTATTCTAGCTATTATACAAGGAAGACATTCAGGGATAGTTAATATCAGAATTCCAAGTTTAGTATTCTTCAAGGATATATATAAGCTTGGTTGAATAAAAAAAAAGAAAATTATAATATGGTGTTCTATAATATATAATAAAATTCTGATGTCCATATATATATATATATATGTATATATATATATATACCTTGTGGTAATACAAAACATCTAAAAGATGTGGTTTTCACTTTCTTACTAAGAGGACGGGAGAGTTGTATACTACAGATACATTGAACCCGACTTTTGGATTGAAAATGAAACATCACTGTCACGCCCCAGATCCCATGACTCGCATCCCTAGGTGGGAAGGAACGGATCACGAGGTGCAACCTTCGGGATCCATTTCTGAACCGAGGATATCATAAAGAACAAGGCATGAGAAAGCCCTCAATTTAATTCACAAAAGTCAGAGTAACAAAAGCGAAAATAATTACTAACTATTACGTCAAAGTATTCAACTTAAAAACATCAAAGGCTTCAGAAGAGCCGTACAACCAATTAAATTAAACATAAAGTCTGAATCAAAGAAAAATGAAATGTAAAGTCCATCTGTAATCATATGCCCTTGTCTCCTTGTCTATAAGTACTACATCAATCTGCAGTCATGCAAAACTGCATGAGTATGGAATACTTAGCAAGCATGATCCAGTTAATATACAATGACAATATAATTATAAAATCATTCGATAAACCAGTAGTACGAATAACAATATAAACAATGATATGAAATGATATGATGGATATGAATGTGAAATACAATGCTCTAATATGCTCATCAAATGAACACAATATGATATGCAAGTAATGTACCTATGATTAGATGTCGAGCTAAGTGTCCTTAGGATATCCAATTCGGAACATGTGTTCCAGGAACAACCGGAAAGCTCCTCGCGCTGATCCGTGCACTAACCCATGGTTCAACGGCTACCATCGTCTATCTTTTATAGGACTTTCAGCCTACGGGAAAATAGGCAACCCGAACTCATTTTCTTCCAAGGAACACCTAACCTTTCAACAATCATAGCATGAATGCCTATCCTAAGGAATCCAAATATGTAAGCCTGTGGAAGCTACTTACGCGCCCATACACGCAAGTAATCCAATGGAAGACCTCATAAGCATTCCTATGATGCTTTGGATATACAAATGATATGTTCCCGTGAAAGCTACTTACGCGCTCATACACGCAAGTAATCCATTAGAAGACATCATAGGTATTCCCATTCACACTCCAGTCATTACATAATAATTCTGGTCATCCCTCCACCTCACTGGTGGGTAGTCCATCCACATAAGTGGGATATTCATTCACTACGATAAATGGGAAATCGCATCCACTAAGTATAAGTGGAAATCCATCCACTACGACAAGTAGGAAATCGCATCCACTAAGTATAAGTGGGAAATCGTAACTCTCTGTGTCCTTGAAAAATGGTTACAATTTGGTTTACATATATATCATATGAAATATAGGTTTAATTCTGTCAAAAAGTGGTGTTCTGTGCATTTGAGCTCGATCCCATAGGAATTGTACTCGATCGCAGCCCTGTGCGCTCGATCGCACTACCCAGAAACAGTGTTTTTCAGCTTTGACAATTGGTCACTATTTTGGTCATATCTGCTTAAATACACATCAAAATCGTCTCAAGCTTGTTTTGTTAGAATTGTAACTCAAAGCGGCATATAGGAAAAATATCAAAAAAATATAAACAACTATTTAGGATTGAGGTTTTACTCGATTAACACAAAAGTTTACAGGCTCTATTTTTTGAGTTTCTGGTATTAAACAGATTCAGTAAATAAGTCATAACTTGATCAATTCTCCGTGAACTCAGTTCAAACCAGTTTGGTTGTGTTCCTAACGAATAGGAGAATCTAAATAAAATGTAAAATAAATTATAAAAATGATTTTCATGTGTTCTATAATCGAGGGTTCAGATTGGCATACGTTCTCTAATTTTCCAGAATGCAAG
This sequence comes from Pachysandra terminalis, assembly GCA_031762675.1. NCBI lineage: Eukaryota > Viridiplantae > Streptophyta > Magnoliopsida > Buxales > Buxaceae > Pachysandra > Pachysandra terminalis. The sequence goes on along the minus strand of JAUPMG010252980.1, from coordinate 2,334 downwards.
TAAGATGTTTCATGCATCCAATTCACATACGAAATCACTTAACAAAAATACTAACATTCAAAACACAACCATATATGATCATAATCATCAAAATATTCATTTATTTCAGGATAATCAAACATAAACAGTTCAGTTTCTAATATCATTAAGTAATCCATTTTCTGGAAATCCTACTATTCATAAAGCATGGAAATTAACATATAAGTTTGATAAATCATATTCATAGACCAAATCAACAGTAAACTAATTAAATTTAATCACATGATCATTGTAGAAGGCCGGATAAGCTACTTGGTATTTTCTCAGGTTTTCTGTTTTCAATCTTCCTTCTTCCTTCTTCCTTCTTCCTATGCAATCTTCTTTCTTCATTCTTTCTTTTCTGCAGAAACCACTCAAGTACTAAGCCTATCTCCTAACCGTACCAGCTGTGTTCTTAAGACAATGTTCTTGTCTTTTCCTTTTCTCCAAGCCAAGAGTTAATAAGGTAGTTTTTGATTTACTTTATTTAGCTTAGTTAGTTAGTCCACTAACCAAGGCAAACTTGCTGACTAAGTTTTGTCTAAAACTTAGCTTGTTGTTCACGTTTTTGGCTAATGGATGGAGTTTCTAAATGTTAGTTATTACCCCTTTGTAAAGGTAATAACACATTAGCCCCTTAACCAAAATAAGATAATTATAAATATACCCCTAAACTTGAATTAATTCAACTATAAACTAGAAATTTAAATATTGATTCTTTTTAAGGGTTCAGATTATTACTTTCTATCCCCTTAAAAGAATTTCGTCCTCGAAATTACACACCTTAGTTCGAGAACAAATGAGGATACCGCTTCCGAATCTCTGATTCCAATTCCCAAGAAGCTTCAGTCACGTCGTGATGAATCCACTGAAATTTCACCAAGGGAATATTCTTAGTATGCAAGACATGTTCTTTCTGATCCAGAATCAGTATTGGTTGTTCTCTGTAAAATACGTCCTCCTTCAGATGCAATTCACTCCAATCTACAATATGTGACGGGTCGGGATCGTACTTTCGTAGCATAGACACATGGAATACATTATGTACGGATGATGGCTGCGTAGATAGAGCCTCCCTATACGCCACATTTTCAATCTTCTCTAGTATTTGGAATGATCCAACATACCTTGGAGCAAGCTTCCCTTTCTTTCCAAACCTCATCACATCCTTCATTGGTAATACTTTCAGAAACACATGATCACCCACATTGAATTCCAGAACTCTCATTGTCTTAACAGCATAACTCTTCTGTTTGCATTGTGTTGCCCTTAATCTCTCTCTGATCATTTTCACCTTAGTTGTAGTTGCTTGTACTAGTTTGGCTCCAAGAATACTACTCTCCCTAACCTCTGCCCAACATACTGGCAATCGACAAGATCTTCCGTATAATGCCTCGAAAGGAGTCATACCAATGCTCGAGTGATAGCTGTTATTGTAAGAGAATTCTACCAAAGGTAGATGTTCTCCCAAACTACCTCCAAAATCCAAAGCACATGCTCGCAGCATATCCTCCAAGACCTGATTCACCCTCTCAGTCTGTCCATCAGTCTGCGGATGGTATGTGACAAGTGTGTAACACTTGCACTTTTGGACTTATTACTGCTATTTGTTAGTCTTAGAGATATGTTAATGTGAATGAATTAATGGAATTTTATTATTTTACAGGTATGACGAGGATGAGGAGAATGTGGGCTTAAACCAAGCCACTAGAGCTTCAATTGGATCAAGCTTCAAGAGTCCACAAAAGGAGATGATCAAGGCTCAAACTCAAGCCTATTTACACCTTGAAGATGGAGGAAAAAGCCCACGGAGAAGGCTCAAGTGAAGCCCAAAAGGAACAAGTCCAAATGCAGCCCAGAAAAGCCCAGACTGTGTTGTGTGATCGATCACAGCACAGTAGAATCGATCACAGTGTGATCGATCGCATGGGCAGTGCGATCGAGCACAAACGAGAAATCAGCAGCAGTTCCGAGACTGTTCCATAGTTGGGTCTGCTTTTTATTAGTCTTACACTTCTTTTAGATAACTTTTAGATTGGAGAACGTGTAATATATTACTTTGGATAGGCTAAAGATGAGGATGAATAGAATTATAGTTTGATTTGAATTGAAATTCGATTTGTTCTTCGTGTTCTTCATGTTCTTCGCGTGTTCTTCGTTTTTCTTGCTTGCTGGAGCGTATGCAGGTCGTGGAGATAAACTTCTACATCTCTGTGAATATCATTCCATCCATGAGTGACTAAACTCCCTTGTGGAGTGTTGATGTAAACTCTAACCTTATTGTTTATGGGTTAATTTCATGGTTTTTAGGCTTTT